>JAENHJ010000012.1:0-62829 GCA_025330945.1 Mucuna pruriens
TGATAGAAAATATGAAAGCAATCCACAAGGCAATTAATTACCATGAGCATAAAACCGATGTGTTCTACTGGCATAACTGGTCAGTCTTCTATACCAGGGACGTGTGTAATTCCAAATGCATACCTAAAAAAAAAGGAAATCGCTAATATTTTTGTTGAGTAAAGCACTCAAACACAATAAGTAAACTTGACAATCATTCCAAAAAATTAGTAAAAGAATGCAGGAATCTCAGAATTGATCCAAAAATCGTTTGAACAATATGACTATTGGATTGATTATTTGATTGAGATTGTGAAGTATCAAAATCACAATGAACATTGTGATAATCCGATTGATAAGACATTAAATCAAAATCGTTGGGACAATATGACTATTGGATGGAAAGACTTTAAATTCAAATTTGCAAAAAAATAACTTACAAGAAGTCTAGTTGTAGTGTTCCGTAGCTTATGAACAAGCCCTAAAATCAAAATGTATTAGCATTTTTAGCAAGCTTCTAAAAATTTCTCCATGAGCTCAATAAAGAAACACGTTGATAACTATAATTCCAGTCAAAACATTGAAGCAATAAATGAAAAGATATTAAATTAAATTAAACTAAATGCAAATTCACACAGAAATAAAGGAATGGTGAATGATTGAATCACTCACCCACAGAGTCACGATCCCTTGCGAAGCTACAACATGACTATTTGGGATCGAAGCGGTCGCAAGGTCGGGAAGAACCTGATATGAAATCATCGATTGTATCTGCAGCATCGACATCGAAAGTACCACGGTAATGTTGGCCATGCCTGGTAGCGAAACGATAGGGTTTTGATAGGATTGGGAAGAATTGGGCACATCAAGAGCTAGTGCCAAGTTTAACGGTGGGAGAATGTCGGGTGCAGTGGAGTCCTCGCCAGAAAAATAGGTGGCAGAGGGAGTATCGTGGTATTGTTTTGTGGCGAGGCTTAAAGGGGCGTGGATTATGGTAGCATTTGAGGATTGGGAAAATGGATTAGGTTAAAAGTAAAAATGAAATTGGAAAGGATAAGAAGAAAAAAAATATATTTTCATGAATTTTCAATTAATTTATAATATTATAAAAGTTTTACCTCCAATAACTATATATAGGTAGAGTTTTTATCCACACGAAATAATGTGTGTATTTATAAGTGACTTTAGATAAATCTTAATTTTCTTGGAATGTTTGTTAAATGTATAATGTTCCGGTCTAGGAAAAAATTTCAAGTTTAGAATGTGTTTATAAAAAGATTTATATTTACTTCACCTTAAAGGAACAAGTGAAAATTTTAAGAATAATATATTTGTATAAATATTATAAATTTAAATTTTAACTTGTTAGCATTTATTTTCTTAGAAAATTCTATTGACAATTACTTTTAAATTTGACATATTGATGTTACACAATAATTAGCTTATTGATAAAATTTTGATCTCTATGGTGATAAGTAAATTTCATATGCAGTACAAGAAATTATAATATTAGCTACACAAGAAACAATAGTTAATTTCTAGTAAAAATAATTCTTGTAGTGCTAGGAATAATAATGAATATAATATAAATTTAACTAGGGAAAATAATATGTTAGTTAATTAATAATTAATTAGTTAAAATTTAGCTACTAATTTAAATGATAATTAAAATTAGTAGCAAAATTAAAAAATTCTTGTAGTGAATATGATTATTAAATTTGATTTGTCTTTTGGACAAGTTGAATTGACAAAAATAAAAAAAAAATTAAGAATTATATAAAATAAAATAGAAATCAAAACTAAGTAAAAAAAAATAGATAATAACATATATCAATTTAAAAACAAAATATAACTACAAAAATAAGTTACCAAAAAAATATCAATTTGTGACGGTCATATCATGTGTTAGAAATTACATATTTTTCTAGGGGTTTATGAACACCCTCACAAATTATGTCACTAACAACCTATTTTGTTTTGTAATTTGTGGAGGTTAAAAAATTTGTCAGAAATCATACAATTTTGTGGCGATTTATAATAACATCCACAAATAAAAAACCCTACTAAAAATCAAATTTTTTGTAGTATATCACTATACCATCACTAAGTCATTTAAATTATTTAATTTAAATATAAAATTATATTCTATATATTATTATTATATTTTTTTTATCTCCAAGTGTGTTTACATTTGCATGAAAAATTATTAAAGATTAAGATAATAAATTTACTTATTTAAAGTGTCAGATTAATTAGCTATCCAACAGGAGGCTTATTGATAAGCAAGAAGCCAAATAAACACCACCAATAAAGTTGCTATAAGAATACAGCAACTGGAATACCAAATGTCTTCAATACTGTTATATACATTTTTATCATCAATGGATGTCGAATAAACAATAAAGGGTTAATAGTGTTTTAGTTATTGAAAAGTTATTAAATTTTAGCTTTAGTTTTTAACTTTTAAACTATTAGTTTTAGTTAATATCTAAACTTTAATTTGTGTAACAGAAAAATGTTAACTTTAAAAATTAAAGTTTAGATATTTCTTAACATATAGGAATGAAAATTATTGATTTTAAAAATTAGAGACTAAAATTAAAATAAATATTTTTTTAAGACTAATAAACAACAATTAATTATAACACAACATTAATTTATTGATATTTTAAAAGTATTTTTGGGTAAAAATTTGAAATCTCTTCAATTTGGATAAACCATTGAAAAAAATGTAAAAAATGAAAAAGTGTGGTATAGAAAATGCTTACAGTTAAAGACTATCAATGCTTAAAAGAAGGTGATAGTCCAGCACACAAATTTTTTTTGACCCTTAAGGCAGACAATGAATGAATCTTAAATGGCTTGCATTCTTGTGCCCCCTCCTTCCCAAGGGTTGAGAGCAATTGAACCCTGGATTTGGGCACGGCTTGCATTCTTGTGCCCCCTCCTTCCCAAGGGTTGAGAGCAATTGAACCCTGGATTTGGGCACACGCAAGTGCCCTCTCTCATTGTTATTACAACAAGAAGAATCCGGCTACTACCCCCACAAGGTTAGAGAATGCTTGTTCCAACACCTTAAAGCCCCCGCTTGGGTCACAAGCTAGCACCACCTAGCTCGACATTCTATTTTGTTTGTCATAGATTTATAAGGATTAAGTTATTTTATGACCTGTCAGATGTGGGACAAGTAAATGTGAAAATCAAGGGGGGACTATGTTCTTTTATCATACCACCCTTTCCTTTGTAATTATTAGTTAGAAACAAATGATAATTCACTTAATGTTGGGCTATAATTCTTCTATGCATGCTCTTTCCATTTTAATCATAACATTCAATACATAGTTAAATAGCATATAAATTTATTCATCTCACTAAATAAGTTTCCATATATATATATATATATATATATATATATATTTGGTAATAACACGAGAGAAGGAGAAATAAATAAAAAACATAAAGAAGAAAAGGAGATTTATCCTTTGGGAAATTAAATTCCCATAATATCAGCCGTCAAACAAGTATCTTTCTTTTACATTATCCATGTATTTCAATTATATTCTAAATCAATTAGTATCTTTTATTTATTATTTTTATCAAAAGAATATTAAGAATAAGTAGTATTATTTATTTAAATTAATTAGTATCCACTCCCTAATTGTTTCAACCAAGACAATACTTATCAATAAGGATGAGTCTTAGCCTAAAATCTGCTTCATATTTTCCTTGGGTTGCAACAAGTTAGGTTACCAAAAATGTAGTTTAACTTCCATCCTCACCTGGCTCGAAGCTTGCAACCCAATATGTTTGTTTCTATATACTTTTTTGATGATTTGTTTTATTCTCTTAAAATGAAATTATTGTGAACTTTGCAACTTCTATGGATATTTGAGTCATTGAAGTCTAAAGAAGTTTGGGTTTTATCAAATCCATTATCAATATATTACAAAATTAAGTTCCTAACCTACAATTTTTATTTGTGACGTATATAATTGCAAATAGTATTTTGATCACCGTTGATAAATCTTGATTAAAAGTAAAAATGCAAAATACTTTATTAGTAAATAAGACAACCGTCAAGAACCCATTTTCAAATTCACAACTATTTCAAGCAATGTCAAATTTGGGGAGATTAGTCCTATTGTTCACCAATGACTTGTTCAAATTGTGTTTTGCCTTTTATCCTTATATTTAAGATTGTTCTTGATTGTGCTATATTTATGGAAAAAATATAAGAGACAAAGACTTCATTGTGAGAATTAAGTGCTTATGTAATTTATTAACAGTCTATTCCATCCACATTCAACTTCAGACAGTCAAAACCTCATTTTATGATATACATGGATAAATTTTTCATAAATATTTATAAAAATAAAATAAAATTAGCTTCTCTATACACATAAGCTAATTGATAACAAATTATTCATATTAATTTCTCTAAAATTTTATTTTTAATTTATGTATAAATTAATTTTAACTTAAAAAAATTAATTTCATATTTTTTTCCTTTTCTTTAGTATGTATTTATACATAAATTTAGCAAAACAAACCTGTATATTATATAATTATACAATGTTAATATTTTCTTATTAAATGCAAAAATGATATTATGTTACATTATTTTATTAGGTGAAAAATACAAAACCAGATTAAACATAAAATAATGTACAACATCACTAGTTCATGTTATCCTTAAGCACTACCTTCAAGAAAAGGGTAGTCAGTATAACCCACAACTAGATCAAAAGTGTAGAAGGTGTCTCTATTGTACTTGTTGAGTGGTGCATCAACCGCAAACCTCTTAGGCAAATCAGGGTTAACTAAAAACAAACGACCATAAGCAACAAGATCGGCCTTGTTCTCAGCCACAACCTTGTTCCCTTCCTCTCTATCATATCCCCCAGCAACAATGAAAGTGCCCCTAAAGGCCTTCTTCATTGGTGCAAGAGTGTAAGGGCTTTCCTTATTCTCCCCAGAAATGTCCCATCTTGGCTCAACCATGTGACAATAAAGGACACCATGTTGGTTAAGAGATTTGGCCATGTAGAGACCCAATGCTTGAGGGTTTGAGTCAATGCATTCGTTGTAGTCTGAAAATGGTGAGAGTCTTATTCCAACTCTATCAGCTCTTATTTCTTCAACAACAGCTCCCACAACTTCTAATGCAAAGCGGCAACGGTTCTCAAAGGATCCACCGTATTTGTCTGTTCGGACATTAACTTGATCCTTCAAAAACTGATCAATTAGAAAACCATGTGCCCCATGGATCTCAACTCCATCAAACCCTACAACAATATGGTTAAGTAAGGACCTTTGAATTAACATCATATTAAAGTGGAACTCCACTCATGTAAATAATTGCATTTTAATTTCTTTATCCATTTTTATTAATATTAAGGAGATCATACTTACATAACTAGTTATTGTATCTACGCTTTGCATGGTATATGTTATATATTATTTACTATAGGAAGAAAATTAGGAAAATACGTAAATGAAAACAATTAGAAAACATAAGTGTTTTCAAGTAAGTTAGTGTGAGAAAATAAAATTTAGACAAATATCATGTTTGAAAAAAAAAATATACAATTAAATTAAATTAACATTTATAAAAATATATTAACATTGAACATTTACATGTAGTCTAATAACACCGTGAAAGTAATTTATAATTTAGATTTAAACTTAACTTTACCATTGTAAGATAGAGATTATTCTTTACATATATATTTTATTTTAACTATATTACTAGTCAACCTAAAATCTTTAATAATTAGAATTCAAGACATTTGAGCTTCTCAATCATTTACAAAATTATCTATAATTAAGTAATCGGGTGTATTACATTTGTTTCAATTCATGACCCAATTGTTAAATTTGCTTTCACATTGGGTTAATCAAAGATCCTAGGTTTTGAAGAGGGAGATGTTAATATTTTCAGTTGACTTTCAAGATTAATTTTTATATCTTTGATAGCAAAATCAGCTAGAAGTAGTAAACTAATAGCATATATAGTTCTTTCCCCCCAAGTAATACTCTATCATGCATCTAGCCTTCAGTGTCAATAATAGATGGTTTGAAGATATTCATGTGTATATTGTAGTTGGTGTGGTTTACCTGCTTCCATAGCATTCCTTGCAGCAATTCTGAAGTCATTAACGATATGAGAAATTTCATCTATCTTTAACGGCCTTGGTTCTATGCCATGACCTTTATTAGCTGTCAATGGCTTGTTGGTTGATGATATTGGAGCTTGCCCAGTTGGATTAAAATCTACATAAAAAATTAATGAACATGTGATAATTATATTATACATAAAATTGACCATGAAATCTACAGTCATTCAAAATAAACTATAGATATTTTTTTATTCATAAGAATCGAAGACTGTATTAAAAAATTTACGACATTGATATACCTTACTCAATTATCTAAAATAGACTCCAATAAATAAATTACATATGTAATACATAAAAATGTTATCAATTTAATTATATACCTGCATCTACAACCCTTCCAACATGAATAATCTGACAGAAGAATATACCACCTTTATCATGAACAGCATCTACAACAAGTTTCCATGCTTCAATTTGCTCTCTTGACCATATACTAGGTGCATTTAGATGACTTTATTCACATTATCAAAAGGAAAAAGTATCATCAAATGAGAGAATATTTTTATGAAATAATAAAATTGTAAAAGGAATAAATATTATCGATTAAAGCATATATTATTTGAGAGATAAAAGAGTGAGAAAAATAATTTTCTAACTATATGATAAAAATGAATAGTTAAGATTAAAATTAATTAAAAAATAATCTTAATCATTTAAGTGTAGTTATTAGATACAATTAAGATTTACTCAACTAATCTTGTATGTTCTTAGTTGATATGGTGGAAGATGAAATGCACGACAGAAATGAATTTCAATTGTATACTTAATAGATGGTTGGATTAATTTGTGTTCTAAGGTTACAAAATGGTATGATGAAGTTAATCAAAATGTAAATTACTTTTGAGAAGTGGGTGAAATAGCAGTAGCTTCAGCAATCAGAAGACCTCCCTCGGTAGCTCTTTGGGAGTAATATAGGACAGTATGGGGCTGAGGAACACCATTGTAAGATCTTGCTCTAAATAATGGTGGCAAAACAATTCTGAAAATGCAAAATCTTTAATAATTAGAATTCAAGACATTTGAGCTTCTCAATCATTTACAAAATTATCTATCAATTAGTACACACTAAGTTAATAAATGACCGAGCAAAGATGTACCATGAGTTAGTGTCAAAGTATTATTGACACATTTTCCTAAACAATTAGCATGTAGTCTGAGGTTAATCCTCTATCGACTTACCATTTTTGGATAAATCTTATCTTATTCTATTTAATAATATACTTTTTTTTACCATTTATAGTATGAAATTCAAAAGAGATTTTCCCATATATGAAAAAAGAAGTCAACCACATCACTTGCCATTTTTGTCCAAAATTGGTTCCTATTTTTGTTCTTAATCCCTTGGTTAAGAAAATTCATATTACCCATTAGATTAAATCCCCTCTTAAGCTTGTTTAAGAAGTTAAACTTGACCATAATATGAAGCTCGTTCACTCCCCCTTTAATGATGCATTTTAATGGAGCCTTAGGAGCACACTTTTATCACCTTATTTCTTCATCTTCTTGCTTGAAAAGTCACTCTAAATTCACCAAGTAAGGGATTTCACTCCATTTCTTACTTTTTCTTTAGTTGTTACATAGTCTTGTTATATATGATAAATCTTGTGTTTGTTGCATCCAAGTTCAAATGTGGTTGAGTTCTAATATTAGAGATGAGCTTTGATAAAAAATGTATGTTACTGAAATTCTTTGTTTTATGACTTATTTGATATTTAAAATGTGTTTTTGAAATCATAATATTATGTTATGGACTATTCTAGTTGATATGCATGTTATTTTCATGGAAAATAATGAAAACGTATTTTCTGGTTGGGAGTTTCAAACTTCAGCACTAAGCATGTTAAATAGAGTGCTAAACACATTGAATGTGTGCTAAGCGCGAGTTGAACTTTTACGTTTTGTTGCAGGCACACAAAACATGATGATTTCATGTTGAGCGCATATCATGAAAGATGAACTTTAATAAGAACTCATTGACGGTAGGTGATAGTTCATATTTTATACCCCTTATAAGATCTTTAGATGGATAGAATACACTATAAATTGTAATTAAGTATCATGTATTGGCTAATATTTAGATTTCCAAAGTTAAACTAAAGAAAATACAAATCTAGGCTAAAGTTATTGATTTTAGCTAACAAAGATAGAAGTCTTATTTTGTAGGTCAAAAGAGAAGCTAGACGAAGTCAAATTCAACGAGGAAGTTGTCTCGACGAAGACGAAGCCCTCCAGGTTGACTTTGTCCCAGTTAGAAGAAGTCATCCTAACTAAGGTCGAATGCATCCCGTCTGGATGAAGCCGACTCCAAGTCAGACCAAATGAAGACGGAAGCATCCTGGCCAGACAAAGCCAGCTCTTATAGAGCCGACTCCACAAAACCGACTCCAGTTCTGATGCCGACTCCAGATCGAATGCCGACTCCAGATCGAATGCCGACTCGAAACCGGAAGCTGACTCCATACCAGATGCTAACTCCAAAGCACATGCCGACTCCCATCCGTCCAAGTCCATCCCAACATTAGAAGAAAACTCCGCTTTGGTAGATTCAAGCACGTGCATAAAATATAATTTAGAACGTGGTAGTTAGGATAGTCTCTTTGGGTAATTATTTCTGTTAAGTTTGTTAGGGTAGTTATCTCTATTAAGTCTATTAGGGCGTTTATTTCTGTTAAGTCTGTTATGTCAGGTGGTTAAGTATGTTATTTCAATTATTACGGTTATAGAGTTAGTTAGTTAGTTAATGCATGTATAAATAGAGATGCATATCGACATTCATTGGTTAGCCAAATCGATCATACACAGCTACATTTAGCCTAACACACTTTCCATTCCCTGAGCCTAAATTCCCTTCATACCTCTTTGTTCCACAGTGCCTCAAAGAGTGCTTAGTCGATCGAATAGGTGCAAGACTTGTGTTTGGGTAGCGGCCGGTTGCTAAGAGGAGACTGTTAGGGCTCCTTGGCTTAGTGATTTAACCCCTCAGTACTTGGCCAACATAGGTGGAACGCTGCAACTATTGTTGGCAGTTGTCGCGGGAAGTTGATCTATAATCCATCCATAACATTACACTTTTCTTTTGTATCACGTTCCAGGTTAACCAATGAATGATCAAGATTCTGTTTTTACTATGTTTTGATTTTTGTTAGCATAACCTTTTCTTTCTTAATCGCGATTGTACGTAGTAAGATTAGAACACGTTAGTTTAGGGGCCAATCAGAACCACTCTAACAATAAAATAGATAATTATTAGATAATTTACATCAGCCAAGTGTGTAATCCCCGCCAAACTCGTGGCAACGATTGTTTAAGTCCTTAGTTAGCAACATACGAATGTTTGGCGATCGTTGTAGGTAATTGGGCTAGTGAGAAATCATTGGCATAGTAAGAATTGAAGTTAAAATTAGTAAGTGATAAATTGGGATAAGAGATAGGATAAATATGTCGTAGTAATATTGATAGTCTTAGTAAACTTAGTAATCTTAGTAATTGTAAGTAATTGTTAATCTTTACTTTTCCTTACATGCTTTAGTTAATCTTTACATTTCTTGTAAATTTATTTTTCCTGTTAAAAACCCCATTTGTGTTTCCTGCTAAGTCAGCATCCTACATAACTAGTTTAGGAATCTTTTTAGCCTTGCACCCTAGAAAATACAAGAACCATGTGTCCTTAAGAAGAATGATCTAGGTTGATCCTGTACTACATTAACATAAGAAAAATCTAGTATTTTGATAGAAGAAATGACAACTAAATCTTACCACCTATCAGTAGATCAATCATACTAAATATGCACTAAGCACCACTTAAAGATTGTCAAATTTTATGAATATTACTGAGTGCAGAAAATGCCACACTAAGCACTAAAATTTAGATTTTCAATGAAATAGAAATATTGCTAAAGAATGCTAAGTGAAAAAGCTCATGCTAAACACCATGTAAAATATAAAATAATTAGTTCTTTGTAAAGAGGTACACTAAGTGATGTTATGGTCACACTAAGAACCACTTGACAACCTAAAAAATTAGCTCTCTATATTTTGACATGCTAAACAACATTATGGTTGCACTAAGTGCCAATTAAACCTATTTTTGTAACTCTTTGTAAGGAGATGTGTTGAGTGGAAAAATACCTACGCTAAATGCTAGCTGAACTTGCAACTAGATTATTTGTGGTAGGTAGTGCGCTAAGCGCTAAACCTTATTACACCTAGAGAATAATTAATTTCCCTAAAATTACTAGATGATAATACTTAGACAATATTCTTAAGAACCTTAGAATAAATTAGATTAAAGGACAAAATGAACTTGGAAGAAGATTTAATGAAAATTAAAAATGAAGTCCTAATACCCTATCATAAGATTTAATAATATATGTTATCCATTCTAAAGGATGGGGATGTTGAAATGAAGAGATAAATTTGTTGAGAGTGGAAATCCTTGGTGGGAATCTTACTTGGTAGAGGTTGGTTGTTGGAATGATTATAGGCAATTAGTGAAGGCTATTGATATGTAGCCTTTACTGAATGGTGATAACTTTAAGGAAAATCTATAAAAATATATTTGTATATACATAATTCTATGAGTTAGAATTTGTTGATGTCGATGATATGTATATGTATACATGCATGAGTCTGTAATTATGATTGAGTTGCGAGTAAACATTTAAGTTTGAAGTTGGTGTGAAGCTCCCAACTTAGTGTTAAAGGAAATTGGTAGGATGTGAAGTACAACATGTAAACACACAAGAAGGGAGGTTAAATTGGGTGTGTGATTTTTAAAGTACTCATTATCCTTTTCGCAATAGGTGAGTTTATAAAACTAAGTTTTTGAAGATCATCCAAAGACATTTTTCAAGGTGTCTAAAAACAATGTTTTCAAAGTGAGTGATAATTCATATTTTAGACACCCAACAAGGTCTTAAGATGGGTATAATTGACTCTATTTTGTAGCTAAGAATCGCATATTAGTTGAGATTCAGATTATAGGGATAAAAACAAGAAAAATACAAATCTATGCTAATTTGAGGATTTTAGCTAACAAAAAGATTAACTCATTGTGCAGGTTGAAACTAGAGTCTCAGACCATCCCAACCGAGATCGAAGTCATCTCGGCCAGACGAGTTCCTCTCCATGCCGACTTCGACTCCAGTAGTTGACTCCGTCCCTAGATGCTGAGTCGCCCTATCTATCCAGATTCATCCTAGCAGCATTTGACTCCGTCTCCAATAGTCGACTCCACTCTGCATGCTGACTTCGTTTCCATCAACCGACTTGACTCCGCATGCTGACTCCGTCTCCACCTGCTGAGTTCATCCCGACCATCCGAATTTGTCCCACCAGCAATGCTGAGTGAACTATTCTCCAACAAATTCGAGCATATAATCATTTAGGAAGTAGTTAGTTAGTTAAGTTAGGTATTTCAGTTAGTTGTTAGTTGTTAATCGTAGTTAGTTAGCTGCAAATCGTTAATTGGTTAGTTGTTTATGATTAGTTAGTTAGCCAAAACATGTATAAAAGAGAATAGTTAGCTCGTTCATGGCCCATTGTTGTTCAGTTCGTTTGTACGTTCACGCATCCATCGAATCACTCATTCATCCATCGATTAGTGTTCAACAGTGCTTCAATGATGCTCAGTCGATCGAGTGGGCGTAGGCGCATGGTTCGAGATGTGCAGGTTGCTAGAGGGGACTAACCAGGAAGGGTAAATTCGTCTGTCTTCACGACACACTCTAGAATGTACCACCTCTCATGTTCTCTGGCTTTCTTCGGTTGAACATTGTAGTCTCTTCCGTGGCAATCATTATGGGAGGATAAGTCCATGATTCCATATATCTGAGTCCATGTATCAACATAATGTTTCTGTAATGAATTGGTTTGTGTTTCTCTATCTTTCCGTATGTGATTCCTATTTTGTTTCTCTGCTTCTTGCTTGTGTCATGATCATTCATGCATGAGAGTAGATCACGTTAGGTTAGGGGTCAAATTGAATTGATCTAATAACTTGTTAGGTAATCGATTAAGAGCCTAAAATCAACCACGTGCATAATCCATACTAACTCGAGGCCGTGATTGCATAAGCCTTCAGCCGGCATTGGACAAATGTTAGGCGATCGTCTTAAGAACTTAGGTTGGTTTGGAATCGCATCCATTACTAAGAACCGGAACCGATTGCTTGCTGAACTTTGGATTGATATGCTAAATATTCATTTGTTTGTTCGTTCTTAATTTCGTTAGCTAGTTTACTTTATGTTTTGTATTTACTTTGTGGTTTCGAGTAGAAACCAAAACCCCCCTGTCTTTACATTTTTGTATATTGTCCGAGTCTACATTTTGCATTTTCATATTCTACATGATTCTTTGCTTTTCACACTAGGCAAATCGAATACACGTGTCCTTGAGAGATCCAACCTAGGTTGCACCCTATGCTATAAATATCATAGGTAATCTAGTTTTATTTGATATTGCGTTGACAAGAAAGCTTATCAAATTGGTGCTGTTGTGTCTTAGTGTGTCGAGTCTAAGTTTGTATGCCAAATTCGAGTCTATAGAATGTTGATAAGTCATATTTTATACACCTTACAAGGACTTGAGATGGGTGCTTTTGAGATTATTTGGTGCTTAAGAATTGTGTCTTAGCTAAGATTCATATTATGGACCTAGAAATAGGGAAAGTATAAATCCAAGCTAATTTGAGCGTCTTAGCTAATAAAAGATTTTATTTCTTTTGCAGGCCAACTTCAAATGATCTCGGCCCATTAAATAGTCTCAGCCCAAGAGAAGTCGTCCCGGCCAAACTAACTCCCTCCTAGACCGGCTGACTCTATAGTCCAGCAACCCAAAGGAGCACGCAACCCAAGTGGAATGGCCCAATCAAGCAACCCAGTCCAGGTGTGCCCAACACAGCTCCATCCAGCTTAGCTACCACGTCATTCCTGGAAGAAGCTTGCTACGCAAGGAGAATCATTAGGAGGGTAGATTAGGCAATTCAGTTTTGTAATTCTGTTAGGTCGTTAGGTGTAGTGTGCGTCGCAAGAGACCTAGCTTGTGTATATATAGAGAATGTTGGGCACGTTTTAGTCGTTGTTGAATTCAGAACTATACTCGCGTCCATTTTATTTCATCTTCTCTCTCACGTTTCCATTCTCACGGTGGTGCACAGTGCTATCAGAGGTGTCACTCTCGATCAAAGAGGCGCAAGTCAAGAACTGAGAGGCCAAAGGTTGTCAGAGGGGACCGCTTGGCTTGCCATCGCACTTTGGTGGACCTGATCCTTAGCATCTTGGCTATCTATAGCGAACCATCATCATCCCTCCATGGCGATCGTTATGGAAGGCGGATTCATCGAATTCACACCCTTGTTTGTACTCTGTTTCTAATAATATAAGTAATTTCAATTCTAATTTCTTGGTTATGAATCTTACATTGTAATTTTCTTTACTATGTTGCAATTGCATAGTGTTAAGTAGACCAACATTAGACTAGGCTGATCGGAACCGGTTTAACAACTTAAGTAGGTAATCGAGTAGAGAACCTAAAATCAACTCCGAGCTTAATCCCTGCCAACTAATGAGGTAGCGATTGTGTAAATCCTCGGTATGGCAATGGATGAATGTTTGATGATTGTCATAAGAAGAATCTCAGGTTGATTTAGAACATAATCTTGAGTGAAAGAGGTGGAACCGACTTGATTATTGGAACTTAGCATGAATACAGTAGTAGCATTAGTGGTAGTGTAGTTAGATCACATTTACATTTCTACTTTGTTTACTTTTTGTCTTTATTTTACTAGCAATCAAACCCCCTTGTTTCCTACAATCCAGTCCAAAACTGAGTCAGTTCGACTTGGTTGTCGGACACGTCTCTATTGAGACCATATCGGACTCGTCTTAGCCAAGAGCGAGTCGATATTCTACACTTGAGTGTTTTCTACGTTACTCTAGTTTTCACATTAAGTCACAATTGAGCACATTGTGTCCTTGAGAGAATTCGACCTAAGATTGACTATGCTATAGCTAGATTTAGTTTATTTGATGTGCGTAAAGATGACTAAATACGAGCATATCAAATGCCATGCCTGTATCTATGGTATACCAAATCTAAGCTTTTAGCAAACCGAGTTTGAGTTTGAGTCTTTAGCATGCCGAGTCTGTATTTGTGTTTTTAATAAGTTTGTGTATATTTTGAATCTATATGAGTTGAAATTTGTCTATGCCGAGTCTATATGTGCTGAATTTGTGCATATACCGAGTGTGTATGTGCTAAACCAATATGTGTTGAGTTTGTGTGCAATTGCGTGAGTATTTTTAGAAAAAAAAGGGGAAATCACTTACAAATTGATTTTACTTTTTCTGCATAATTTTTTTTTCTGTATTTTGATCATTGCATTATTTTTGGTTCATTTTTTTTTCTGTCATGTAGTGTATGACTAGGAGTAGCTCTAACAATTTGCATGCATTTGGCCCCGAAATAGATAGGACATTACATAAGTTAAGAAAAGTTAGGAGTACTGAAGTAGGTAATAGCCGTAGTTTTATTTTCGTTTCCAATTTTGTTAATAATAATTTTACGACTCACAATTCTGATTTTGTGAGTTCAGTAGTTTTTATATTAATTCCGAGCCTAACATTATTGATAACACGTCCCACGAGCGGGAGAAAATGAAGAATAATGATAGGATTCTTAAAGAGTTGGCCATGTCGGATGTGATGTACCAACCATGGTGCATTCAATATTTGCAATTGGAGTAAACTCAATCCTACGAATTGAAATTCGAACTAATTCACTTATTGCCAAAATTTCACGCCAAAATTTCACGGTCTTGTAGGTGAAGATCCGCATAAAAACTTGAAAGAATTTTATGTGGTATGTTCCACAATGAGGGCGCATGGAATACTGGAGGATTATATCAAAATGAAAGCATTCTTGTTTTCCCTGAATGGAGCCGCCAAATACTGGTTGTACTTACAACCAATTTTGTTCACCACCTAAGGGGACATGAGGTGAATGTTTTTGGAGAAGTTCTTTTTGGCATCCAGAACAACAACCATCTGGAATGAGATTTATGGTATAAGGCAACATTCCGATGAAACCTTGCATGAATATTGGGAAAGATTCAACAAATTATGTGCAAAATGTCTGCACCATCAAATCAGCGAGCAGTTGTTAATTCAATACTTTTACGAAGGGCTGATGATGATGGACAATAGAGGCTTGTCCTCTAGGGTTCGTGACCTTGACTAAGATATTTCTTAGATTTTTCAAGTCAGGGCAAAAAGGTCCTACATGGAAGTGAGTGCAATTAAAATTTTGAATGCACTAGGTAAAAATTTAATGGTAAAAAATAACTTCCTATAAACGAAGATGTCTATGGGATACTTTTTTATTTTGGAGTTTTTGTAAAACATAATCTCTTGGACGATCTTCTAAGATGCAATGTTTGGACACTTTGATTTGCTTGTTTTGGACACTTTGTCTCAAAGATGTGTTAAGCACAATATCTAAAACACTTAGAATTTTATAGCAATAATAAATGACAATGCCTATATCTTGAATTTAATTGGTTTGTATCCTTTTCTAACATTTTAAGGTGTTATTTTGTATGTGTATTAATTGCACTAAGTGTTTGACGAAATGCATATTAGTTTGGGATAGAAATTCTTATGATGTTGTCAACAAAATTGTGGACCAAAAGTGTGTGAAAGAAGTTCAAAAAGATAAAGAAAAAAGTGATTAATGGAAAAAGAATTCAGTATAAAAAGAGAATAGCCACACAAAAACAAGTAAAGAGAACAAAAGAAAAATTTTGTGGAAGGTCCCAAGCAAAAACAAAGACATACCAAGTTACTAGAATTCTAGTTTGACTAGTTTTTTTTTGCATAATTTGTATTGAGTCATGAATTGTGGTGGAAAGCCATGTATGATCCTATTTCTCCTGTATTTTTTTGTTTCTTTCTTAGCCATTGAGTCTTCTTACTTTTCACATTTAATTCCTTTTGAATTTAGCATCCTTTCTTAAACTTTGCTTGTTTGTCTTCTTTGAATTTCTAGTTTGGTCCTAGAGTTTTTCCTTTGCTTGAAATTCTTACGAGTTCATTAAGATTTTCTTATCTTTAACATGCAACTAGTTGTTTGATTAGTAGAATTAGTTTCTTTTGCAAGACATAGAGTAGAGGTTATCAGGAAAAAGGAAAGAGAAAACACTAGAGAAAAGCCACAAAGAGTGAAACACAAGTGTGAGTGCTAAACACTTAAATAAGATTGTGGCCTATTTGCTCTCGATTTATGATAGAGAATTTTCGAGACACCTAATAGTGACTTATGTTGGACATATTTGACATTATTTTATGACTAATAATCACACATTGGTTGAGTATTCAGCCATTGAGCTTAATTGAGGATAATTGCTAATGTTTGCTTATTTTTGGACTTAATTTTCATTATGAGATTTCTATCTTGTGCAGGCCATATATGGAGCTACGAACCTCCAAATAGAACAATCTTGATATCCCTAGAAAGCTAAGACGAAGAACTAAAAATTTTCTTCTTTTAGTTAAACCCATTTCGACCGTTTATAATGTCAAAAAATGGACTAGAAGTCACTACCTTTGCACCACTCTAAATTGGACTGTCACTTGTTGATTGGTGGGCTTGTTGGGCTGCTCAAGCTTCTATCCAAGCCCATTCTCCTTGGAAATTTTGACCATATCATCATTTAGGAAGTTAGTTAGGTATTTTAGTTAGTTATTTTGTTATTGGTTAGTTGTTAGTTTGTTAATTTGTTGGTTTTTGTTTGTTAATTGGTTAGTTGTTAATTTGTTAATTGGTTAGTAGTTAGTTTTTAAATTGATTGGTAGTTAATTTGTTAATTGGTTAGTAGTTAGTTATTAATTTGGTTAGTAGTTAGTAAAATTTGTATATTAGGAGAGAGGTTAGAAAAAGTTAGATGTTTTTTTAGTTTTTTGTTCATTGGAGACATTTTGACACTTTAGAGTTTTGGAGAGTTTTCTCTTAGAGTTTGGAGAGGTTTTCTCTTGGATTTAGAAGTTTTTTCGTTCTTCTCAATTGTGTTCCGCTAAGTTTTCTATGACAGTGGCCATGGAAGACTAAGGTTCTTTTTATATTCAAGGTTTCAAGATTGCAAATTAGTTTGAATTCTTTAATCTTTTCGTATGCACTTTTTATTACATTTTTTTTCAATTCTTGACCAATTTTTATGATCATGATTTTGTTTGAGATTTTGGATTGTGTTAGGTTAGAGGATTGATTAATCCTAATCTAATCAAGGTTAGGTGATCGATTGATCAACTAAAATCAACTAATTTTGAGCTTGAATCCAGGCTAATTAGGGACTGCGATTGTGGTCTCAATCTGTATGGATGAATCTTAGATGATTATCTAATGAAACTTAGGTTGATAGGTGATAGGTAAGGATTTAGTTGTCATTTCTCCTATCAAAATACTAGATTTACCTATGTTATCAATAGCATAGGGTCAACCTAGGTCATTCTTCTCAAGGATAGGACACGTGGTTCTTGTATTTTCTAGTGTAAAAGGTGAAAAAGGTTGTAGAACTAGGAAGGTAGGATGCGAACTAACTTGGTAGTAAAGTAAAACAGGGGGTTTTAACAATAGAAAGTAAAGTGCTTGAAATAAATTGTCTATCAACGAAAGTAAAGGCAAACTATATCTAACTAACATATATTTATGATTCAGGCTACAAAGGTAAAAGCAATCTAAGTGTACTAAAAGCATATATTTATCATACCGGCTACAATGGGATCAATGAAATGGTTCTGACTCAACTCCCTAGTATGCAAGTGATTCCTCACCAACCCATATCCTAAGGCAACCGCCTAACATTCATCCATTGCCAACTGAGGCTTACACAATCGCGACCTCAAGGTAGTAGGGATTACGCCCTTGGTTGATGTAGATTATCTAATGATTATCTATAATATAGCTTGGATAGGTTCCGACTAGCCCCTAATCTAGCATGGTCTATTCCTATTATGTACGAATGAAACACAGTAAGAACAGATTATCCTTAACAGAAATTACAAACATAAAAGTAAAATGAAACATAGTCGTTCATTGATTAACCAAAATACAGATACATGTAATGGATTCAAGGGAAAAAGGATGGTCTCAGCTTCTCACGACAACCGCTAGTGGTAGTTGTAGTGTTCAACCAAAGGAGAATAGTGAACATGAGAGGTCGTACCCTCTAGAGAGTGCCAGATGCTTGGTCAAACCCTTTTAGAAACTCTGCTCAACTCGAACTTTACCTTATGTTCACTCGAGCCTGAATGAACGTCACCGAATATGCAAAAATCAATTACTCCGAACAAAATTATGCATAAAATATACTCAAATGATGAAAATTAAAATTATGTAGGAAGAAAAACAAATGCAAGATATTGCATAACAAAAGTTACACAAAAAGAAAATGCAAGATTGTAGAAAGAATTATGCGAAACATGCAAGAAATACAAAAATATTTTATTACAAAAAAATTGCTTACAAAATACAGGAAAGAAAATTATGCAGAACTACAAGATTACAGAGACAAAATACACTAAAAACAAAACTTAGAAATGCTTGACTACACAAAATAGGACAGACACAGACTCGGCTATACATACATAATAGACTCGGCATACACTGACCTCACACACGGATCTGGCACATGCAAAATTCAGTTGATACAGTCTTGACACATACAACAATTATTAAAAACAAAAGCAGAAAATCATAATACGCATGCAAACAGTCTTTGACTCGACACAGAACTGACTCGACATGCAGAAAAATGAAACTTTGACGTCGGACTTAGGACAAAAACAAAAAATAACTGACTCCTAGTTAGTGTACAGATAGACTCATCAATTATCAAAAGAAAACAGACTCTGTAATTATCAAAAGAAAATAGACTCCGTAATTAGAAAAAAGAAAACATACTCAATACAAATATGACAATTGGTGTACAAACAAAATCAATTCAGTTAAGAAAGGAAAAAGAAAATAGACTCGGTATACCTAGGGACATGCAACCTACAGACTCAGGTTCACTCTACTCAGACTCGACACACTAGGAACACAGAACGTGTGTCCCCAACAACAACACCAATTTGATAGGTAAGGATTTGGTCATCATTTCTCCTATCAAAATACTAGATTTTCCTATGTTATGGGTAGAATATGGTCAACCTAGGTCATTCTTCTCAAGGACATTTGGTTCTTGTATTTTCTAGTGTAAAAGGCGGAAGAGGTTGCAGAATTAGGAAGGTAGGATGCAGACTGACTTGCTAGTAAAGTAAAACAAAGGGGTTTTAACAATAGAAAGTAAAGTGCTTGAAATAAATTGTCTATCTACAAAAGTAAAGGCAAACTATATCTAACTAGCACATATTTATGATACAGGCTACAAAGGTAAAAGCAATCCAAGTCTACTAAAAGCATATATTTACCATACCGGCTACAATGGGATCAATGAAATGGTTCTAATTCAACTCCTTAGTATGCACGCGATTCCTCTCCAACCAATATCCTAAGGCAACCACCTAACATTCGTCCATTGTCAATTGAGGGCTTACACAACCGCAGCTTCGAGGTAGTAGGGATTATGCCCTTGGTTGATATAGATTATCTAATGATTATCTATAATATTTCTTAGATAGGTTTCAACGACCCCCTAATCTAGCGTGATCTATTCCTATTATGTACGAACATAATACAACAAGAACAACTTATCCTTAACAAAAATTACAAACATACAAGTAAAATGAAACATAGTCATTCATTGATTAACCAAAATACCGATACATGCAGTGGATTTAGGAGAAAAGGATGGTCTCAACTTCCGATGATGACCACCAATGGTAGCTGCAATTTTCAACCAAAGGAGAACAACAAACATGAGAGGTCGTACCCTCTATAGTGTGCCAAATTCTTGGTCAGTCCCCTTTAGCAACTCTGCTCACCTCGAACTTTGCCCTACGTTCACTCAAGCCTCAATGAATGTCACTAAAGCACCGTTGAACAAAGATGATTGAAATGAAAATGGAGGTTTATACAAGCATATAGAACGTGTTTATCAATAATCTTTGCTAACCTTAGGATGTAACCATGCATCTTTATTTATACATGCATCATCTAACTAACTCTATAACTGTAATAACAGATTTAACCACCTGACATAACAGACTTAACAAAAATAACTACTCTAACAGAATTTTCTAACTACCACGTGCTAAATTACATTTTATGCACATGCTTGAATCTACTAAAGTGGAGTCGGTCTTCAAATGCTGAGATGAATCCGAATGGATGGGAGTTGGTATGTGCTTTGGAGTCGGTATCCGGTCTAGAGTTGACATCTAGTATGGAGTTGGCATCCAAACTGGAGTTTGCATCTGAATTGGAGCCGAACACGAAGTCGGCTCTACAAGAGTTAGCATGCGAAATTGGCATCTGACTACTTGATGATAGGGTCAATATTGCAGAGTTGGCTTTCTCTGGTCGGGATGCTTCCGTCCTCATTTGGTCTGACTTGGAGTCAGTTTCATCCGACCAGGATGCGTCCGACCTTAGTTAGGATGACTTCTTCTAATCAAGGAGTCGGCCTGGAGGGTTTCATCTTGGCCGAGACGACTTCCTTGTCAAATTGACTTCGTCCATACTCCTTTAACCTACAAAACAAGACTTCTATCTTTGTTAGCTAAAATTAGCAACTTAGTCTAGATTTGTATTTTCCTTAGTTTAACCTTGGAAATCTAAATCTTAGCCAATACATGATTCTTAACTACAAATTATAGTCTATTCTACCCATCTAAAGACCTTATAAGGGGTATAAATTATGTATTATCAATATGAAATTGCACCCTTATTAGAACCATGATAACAAATTGTATGATGGAATCCTTGGATTGATATTACACCATTTTTTTGACATTAATTCTATTTTGTATCAATTCTGTTTTGTGTAATTACTTGTTCTCCATAATTTTGTTTCGCTCAAACCTCCTTTTTCTACATTTTGTTTTGGTTCTGATCAAGAAGATAGGCATAGCAAGAGTGTGTCCTTGTGATAATTGACCTAGGTTGACCCCCCTACATATAAAAAATAAAGGGAAATTTAGTGAATTTGGTAGTGTGTCGATAGTATTATCAAACTAGCGTCGTTGCCAAGGACACATGTTGTTGTGTCCTAATCTTGTAATAGTTTGAGTCTTTTGGTGTATAGATTGTTTGTATGGGTACTTTTTTTCTTTCTTTTGTGTTGTAGCACTATTAGGAGGTAGAGTTCTAGTTGAAATCCATTAAGCACAAGTAGAAATCCATGTAGCACTAGTAGAAATCTTTGAGGCTGAAAAATTGAGTAACCTAGAATCGACTAAAACTTGGTCACAAGTTAGGAAAAACATTCATAGATCAAGGCCACTATGTTAAACAGTGGGGTGGCCTTATTTTTGATAAATTCAATCTTTTAGACCACTTTTTCAATTTTTTCAGTTTCATGATTTTTAAAAATCGCCAAAAAATTTCAGGAAATCATAAATACATCATATAATGTCATTGTGGTGTTAGAAATTTTTAAAAATTGTTTGGTATCATTTTACCTCTCCTATACCCTTCTTGACATTTGTTTACTATTATAGGGGTATTTTGGTCATTTTCCTATTTGCTGTCTTTTCTGCTGTTTCTACAGTTTCATGTCAACCTATTTTTGCTATGTATGACTAGGAGTAATCCTAGTAACTTGCATGCTTATGACCCAGAAATAGATAGTATTCCATAGGTTGCTAATTCTGGTTCTAATTCTGATTTTGATCTTGCTAATATTGCTTCTGATCTAGAAATTGATTGTGATTCTGATATTGCTGATTTTGATTTGGTTTTGGTTCCTATTCTAATTTTAGTGTTGATATATCTTCATTTAGTTTGGATAATATGGCTAACAATGATAGGACCTTCAAGGAGTAGGCTACATATGATGTACCAACCTTGGTGTATCGATATCCTGAATGGGAACAAGCCCAATCATATGAGCATAAATCTGGACTAACCCATTTGTTACCTGAGTTTCATAGTCTTGTAAGTAACACTCAACAATTTGGCATTAGGGGGTCTCCTACATCCAAAGTAGTGATTAAGGTAGTTGCTACTGACAATCAGAGATTTGAAAATAAGATAACTGAACTAACCTCTCTTGTTAGACAGCTAGCCATTGGACAACACCATAATAGTCCACCAATGAGAGAATATGGCATGTCTCCTTCTATACAACATCCAACTAATGTTTGTCCCACTTTGCTAGAAATTGAACCTCAAAGATACCAACCACCACCTCCATTCAGACCACAACCACCCATGCAACTTGTACAACAAAGTTCCTTAGAGGAGTTGGTCAAGCAGATGGCCACGAATAAAATTCTATTCCAAGAGAATGTGTCTATCACAATGCAGGATTTGAAAACACAAATTGATCAATTAGCCACCATGGTGAATCAATTGTAGTCCAAGGGTTTTGGACAGATTCCTTCTCAAACCATTCTTAGTCCACAAGAAAATGAGTGACATAACCTTGAGGAGTGGCAAGGAGCTACCATAATAGCAATCAATAAATTTGCATTCTAAATTTTATGAAGTTTTTGAATTTTTTGATGATTGTACTTGTATTGGATTAACTAAGTGTCCTATTTGCATAGAAATTAGTAGTGCTATTAATGCAGATGCAAGAGTGGTAGATGTTGTAGATGGGAGTGTTGTAGGAGTTGTGGAGGTTGTAGTAGTTCAACCTCTATTGCCATCCATGGTGCAACCATTACATACCCTAGTAATTACAGCCAACAAACTCCAAGTTGAGAAAAAGGAAAGGTTGTCACAAGACTTGAAGAAGCTGGGAGATTTCTATAAGCACCTTGTTAAGCATTCAACTTTAAGGTTTTTGTTGAAGAATCCACCAGAAGATGTAACATTGGAAGTGTTAAGATGGATGAGGAGGAGGCTCCCTTAAGCAACTACTTATAGAAGTGAAGAAAAAATATTAGATGCAAAATTCTGCACATTCTTTCCACCTTGAGAGAGGAGTTTTTGTTCTTATTTCACCCTTTTCCTTTATGTTCATATATGCTTACATTAAGGACAATGCTTCTTTTAAGTGTGTGTAGGGTGGGCGAGGGGGGCAGGGGGGTGTTTTAGTAGTGTTTTACTATTTTATGATTTTTCTGTTTTGTTATTTTTGTTTACTATTTTTCTGTTTGTTTTTTTTTGCTGTTGTCGCTATTTTCTATTGTTTTTTTTCGTTTGCTGTCAATTTCATTTTTGCTAAAAAGAAAAAGAAAAAATATATTTTGCAGTTTTTAGCATTTTTTAATGGATTTCTAAGTTGTATAAATTGTGAATAGTTGCATCATTCTTGATTAATAGGTTTCATAACTTGATATGGAACCTTTTTTTATGCATCTTTAGTGTAATAAGTGACTTGGAAATTAATGTATGAACCATTGGTGATAGAGCATTTATCCTTATGAGGTTTTGAGCCTTGTATGTTAATGGCTTGCATCTTGCCATTCTCTTCTGTCTTGTGTGATTTACACATGTGTTGATAGTTACTCTAGGTTTTGCCTTGATTCTCTTTTATGCTTCTTGTCTCGCATGCATTGGTGATATGCATTAGACCTTCTTTCTTTATAACCACTAGCCAAATGGACTTACCTTGCATTAAATCCCTTGCTTACCCCTTTTGAGCCTATCTAACCATTTCTTTAATATTATAGCTCATTACAAGCTTAAAGTGGAAAACCATGATCACCCTAACCTTGGAGTTGGGCTTTCTTTTCACACTATTACGGATACGAAAATTATGGGAAAAATGGGATTCAATTGTCAACTGCTCCTATCGGAAATAGGATTAACCACGGATTCAAGCAATAGCACATGATTTCATAAAACCGTACAATTTTCCCGATCTAAATAAAGCAGGTTTTCCATGAAGAAGATTTGGCTCAGCATCTTCTATTCAATAGGGTAGGAGAAGAACCCGACTTTTTTTTATTTAAAAATAGAGAAATCAGAACCAAGTCAAGATGATACGGATCAACTCCTCCTCTTGTGTTCTTGTGCCAAAGATCTTACCATTTTCGAAGTAACTGGAGTTACATCTATTAAAGCTTTGAAATTGTTTTGGGAATAAGTTCTAAATAAGTGTGGGGGTGATACCCCAAAGACTTTATAAGAAGTACCTTGATAGTTTGGCTTGTGCAAGTGATACTTATTATGTTGTGATGAATTGTTGTTGAAAAAAAGTGTTCATGGAGAAAAATGAATTAAAAAAGAAAAAGGCAACAAAAAAGTTGAAAGGAAAAAAATTGCAATAAAACGTTGCAGTGGTGCAAAAAAGAGAAGTGAAATTGAGAGAAAAAAAAGAAGAAAAAGTATAAGAGGAAAGGAGACAAAGTGGACCTTACATGTTTTGTGTTGTTTTGTATTTTTTTAGTGACATGTAATGTTTTAGGGATGATCTTCATGCTTATTAACTTATTCCTCATTGCTCCTCTTCCCTCTTTGGTTGTACAAGCTTAAATCACTTCTCATATACTACCTTATCCATGGTCATATTACAACCTTAATAAAAGCCCTTTTGATCATTTGTGCATGTGTTTCAAGTTGTACGAATTAGAGGCTAGTCAAAGCTTGGTAGTGCTAGTTAGCATAGGATGCTTGAGTGTAAATTCATATATTGTTGGGTACCTTGATTTTAGGATGCTTGTACTCTTATTCCTTTTATTGACTTATGGATTCATTAGAAGGCAATACATTTTATTTTGTACTTGCTTCTTAGTTCATTTACTACATTTCCTTTTCTTTTATATTTTCTTTTGTTTGATTTTGCTTAGAGCGCATAAGTTCAAGTGTGGGGGTATTTGATAGATCATTTTTTAGGCACCTAATAGTGACTTATGTTGGACAGATTTGACATTATTTTGTGGCTAATAATCACATATTGGTTGAGTATTGGACCATTGAGCTTAATTGAGGATAATTTCTAATCTTTGCTTATTTTTGGGCTTAATTTTCATTATGAGGTTGATATCTTGTGCAGACCATATTTGGAGCTATAGACCTCCAAATGGAACAATCTTGGTAGCCCTATAAAGCTAAGATGAAGGTCTAAAACTTTTCTTCTTACTGTTCACCCCAGTTCGACCAATTATAATGTCAAAAATGGACAAGAAGCCACTACCTTTGCACCACTCTGAATTGGACTATCCCTTGTTGATTGGTGGGCTTGTTGTGCTGCTCAAGCTTCTATCCAAGCCCATTCTCCTTGACAATTTCGACCATGTCATCATTTAAGAAGTTAGTTAGGTAGTTTAGTTAGTTAGCTTGTTAATTGGTTAGTTGTTAGTTTGTTAATTAGTTAGTTGTTAGTTTGTTAATTGGTTGGTAGTTAATTTGTTAATTGGTTAATAGTTAGTTGTTAATTGGTCAGTAGTTAGTAAAATTTGTATATAAGGAGAGAGGTTAGAAAAGTTAGAGGTTTTTTTAGTTTTTTGTTCATTGGAAACATTTTGACATTTTAGAGTTTTGTAGAGTTTTCTCTTGGATTTGGAAGTTTTCCTTCTTTTCAATTTTGTTCCACTAAGTTTTCTATGACAATGGTCATGGAAGGCTAATTCAAGGTTTAAAGATTGCAAATCGGTTTGAGTTCTTTAATCTTTTTGTATGAAATTTCTATTATGTTCTTTGTCCAATTCTTGACCCGTGTTCATGATCATGATTTCGTTTGAGATTTTGGATTGTGTTAGGTTAGAACATTGATTAATCCCAATCTAATCAAGGTTAGGTGATCGATTAATCAACTAAAATCAATTAATTTTGCACTTGAATCCATGCTAATTAGGGACTACGATTGTGATCTCAATCTGTATGGACGATTCTTAGATGATTATCTAATGAAACTTAGATTGATATGAAATTGAACCCTTATTAGAACCATGATAACAAATTGCATGATGGAATCATTGGGTTGATGTTACACCATTTTGTTGAGATTAATTCTGTTTTGTATAAATTCTGTTTTGTATAATTACTTGTTCTCCCCAATTTTGTTTCACTCAAACCCCTTTTTTCTACATTCCGTTTTGGTTCTGATCAAGAAGATTAGGCATAGCAAGAGTGTGTCCTTGTGAGAATTGACCTAGGTTGGCCCCTACACTATAAAAAAATAAAGGGAAATCTAGTGAATTTGGTAGTGTGTCAACAACATTATCAATTTACTCTAGTAGTGATGAGGTTTAGGAGTTGTTTTTCATAAGGGTTAGATAAGGAGAAAAAATGGGAGACTCTAGTCAAGAGTAGGATAACCTTTTCCCAAAATCTAAGTACATGATGGAGTTAGGGGATAAGTTAGAAAGGATGGGAAGAGAATGAGCATAAGGAGGGGCTGGACTCCATGGAAAAAGACACTTAAAGTGTCAATGCTAAAGTGGAAGCTCTTAGTAAAGACAAGAACAAGGGGCCTAGAATGGTATCCTTACATGAGAGTGATTGAAGTCATGATGAAGGCCACTATAGTAATAGGAGTATATCCTCTAGATCTCAAAGAATGGAAAGGAATTGGAGATAAGAGAGGTATATGAGGGATGATATAGAGGACAGGCATGAGAGAAACAAGAGAGGAAGGGAAGAGCCTAGGAGGGAGGATCTTGATAGTAGGAAGTGCAAAATTCCACCCTTCTTAAGGAATTGCAAATCGGATTCCTATCTTAATTAGAAGCTAAAGATGGACCAAATATTGGAGTGTTTTGATTATAGTGGAAGGATAATGGTGAGACGACTCACCCTAGAATTTAGTGACTATGTCCTTGCTTGGTGGAACCAAGTGTTGGAAGACATAAGGAAAGGAATGAGGGATCCTTTTGAGAATTTGGGTGCATTAAAGACACTAATGAGAGAGAGAGGTTTATACCTTCTTACTACACTAGGGATCTCTATAATAAACTCCAAAGCTTGTACCAAGGTTCCAAAGTGTGTGGTGGAGTATTATAAGGAGATAGAGATGGAGATGGACCTTGTGGGAGTTCAAATAGAGGAATCTAGGGAGGCTACTATGACATGTTTTTGCATGGACTACAGGATCCAACACATAGTAGAGCTCCAACAATATTCCACACTAGAGGAGTTACTCCACCAAGCTATAAAGGAGGAGTTGTAATTAAAGAGAAGAAATATCTATAGGAAGCCTTACTCTAGTTCTAGCAATTGGAAGGGTAAGGAAAAGGAGAAAGAAAAGGGACAAGAGTCCTAAGAAATGGAGTGAGGTCTCCCAAAGCCAAAAAAAGGTACCACCATTTGCTACCTTTATTACTCTTAAATCTAGTAGCATTAAGTGCTTGGGTAAATGACACATTACCTCCCAATGCCCAAATAAGAGAACCACGATGTTGAGGAATAATGGAGAAGTGGAGAGTGAATGTTCACATGAGGGAACTTCCTCCAATAGTGAGAGTGAGTCATCTAGTGAGGATTCCCATTATGAGGGGGATCTTCTTATGGTTAGAATGAGTAGCCAAGTTGGAGGAGGTTGAGAATCAAAGAGAGAATATCTTTCACTCTAGGTGCATAGTCATGGGTAAGTTGCGTTCTGTCATCATAGATGGGGTGTAGTAGTGTTAATTTCTAGTCTTTGGCTAGTAGAGAAATTAGTTGTCCATACCTTTTCACATCCTAAACCTTATAAATTGTAATGACTTAGTGAGAGGGGTGAGTTGTTGGTAGACAAACAAGTAGCTTTGGCCTTTACCTTAGAGAATTATAAGGATAAGGTGGTGTGTGATGTGATGCCCATAAAGGCTACACACATTTTGCTAGGTAAGCCTTTGCAATTTGATAGGAGGGTGACTCATGATGGAGTTACCAATAGGTTTTCATTTGTACATATGGGACAAAAGGTAGTCCTCAAACCTTTGTCTACAAGGGAAGTAAGTGAGGATCAAAATAAAATGTGAATAAAAAGAAAAGAGGAGAGAAAAACAAGTGAGAAAACCAAGAGGAACAAGGAAGATGTGATGAGTAAGGCTAAGGCCGAGAGAAAGAAAAGTAAGGAAAAAGAGAAAAGTAGTGAGAAAAGCAAGAGTGAGAGAGAAAATAGAGCAAAAAAAAGTGAGAAAAATGAGAGAGAAAAAGAGCCAACAAAGAGTGAAAAAAGAAAAAAAGAGGAAAAAAGAAAGGAATTTCTCCTAATTAGCCATAGGGAGGTGAAAAAGGTCCTTTTGGCCAAGATGGAACCCTTAATTGCTTTTTCAACTAACATGCTCTTAAATGTTTCTCCTTCTTTGATTTCTTTTCCTATATGGTTTTGAAAAGTTACTTGAAGAGTTCAAGGATATGTTCTGAAGGATGTACCTCATGGGTTACCACTCTTGAGAGTATTGAAAATCACATAGATTTGATTCTTGGAGCAACTTTATTCAATAGAACTACATATAGAACCAACCACAAGGATTATAATTTTTTTTTCTCAAAATTAATTTAAAATTATTTTTCTTTAATTTGTCGAAGACAAAAGTCCAAAAATTTTGGTTGATTTCGTGTAATAAATTAAAAATATTTAGTTATTTTTTACATTTTATTTTTACATAAATATGATTTTGGGTTATGTTTACAGCAAAAAAATAATTAAAGTAATATTTTAAATTCTAGTAATGAAAAACTGTAAAAATTTGTTAATAAATAAAATTTAAACTATTTTTTATTATAATAGTAGTTAAAAATCATCATTATGTTAAATTTATTTTTTATAAATTGTATTTAAGTCACTAAGACAATACACTATAGTGAATTTGGATAAAAAAATTGTTGAAGTATTTTAAAAAATGGATGAATCAAATTAAATTTTTTAATAATAAAAAATTAAATTAAATAAAAAATAAATAAAAGAACCAAAAATAATTTAACCTATAACTTACTCGGACAATAATTATTTTTTTCGCACATTCTTTTTTTAACTTTTTTTCTTCTGTAAAACGTACGTCGTGTTCAGTTCCACCTTTTCTCCTCTTGGCGCTGTTGTTGTTGCATCAAGGTTTAAGCTTTGGAAGTCTGGTCTCGAAGCCATTAAACCCACTTTCCTAATTCGAATGGAAAAAATGTAAGACATTTCTCTCACTTAACTACGTGCTGCTTTGTCTTTGCCTTCCTTTCATTCTTCGTTGTATATTGCGGTTGTGCCATCAGCAACCGTTTCAGAGAGGAAACAACTAAATGTCTTTTTAAAACTTCGCTGAAACAAAGTTTGGAGTTTGTGATACTCTTTGGATTTTCTTTTTAATTTGTTTTTACTTTCATAGTTTTATTTGCTCAACATGTCTAAGTTATCCCATCTATTTTTGGTGTTCGTGGGGATTAACGGCAGTATTGTATGCTTGAAAAATGAACATTGAATATAAAATATGACCATGTAAAAAGAAATCTGAATTCAAAAGTGTATGTACTGTTTTAATTTTTACTTTTTTGTGAATTTGAAAAAAAAAACAAAAAACACTCGACTCATGTATCATTTGTTTCTCTGTAGATTTGGATGGCAGATACATGTTCTTTTTGAGTGGACTGAAAGATTTGTAGACTCATAACATGCTGGCCAGTGATCCTGTAAAAAAGTTTTCATTTAATCGGTCAATCGGTAATGGTGATTTGGTTATTGTTTATGAAAGGCATGACAACATGAAGGCTGTAACAGTGTCTGAGGGATCAGTCCTGCAGAACCGTTTTGGTGTTTTTAAGCATTCAGACTGGATTGGAAAGCCATTTGGGTCCAAAGTATTCAGCAACAAGAGTGGTTTTGTCTACTTGTTGGCTCCTACACCAGAATTGTGGACTCTTGTTTTAAGTCACAGGACTCAGATTCTATATATTGCTGATATTAGCTTTGTTGTCATGTACCTGGAGATTGTTCCTGGTTGCTTGGTTCTTGAATCTGGTACTGGAAGTGGATCATTAACTACATCACTTGCAAGGGCAGTGGCTCCTACAGGGCATGTCTATACATTTGATTTCCACGAGCAAAGGGCTGGATCAGCTAGGTAACGAGAGACTCTATTGACATTGCTACTTTAAATACTGTATCTGTTAACATTTGACATGTGTATTTTAGCTTTCATCAATGCCTTGTGTTGTTTTTTAATAGCTTTAGACTGTGTTCTTTTGTTGTCTTGTTGATAAAATTTTAAGTCATATTTTTGGTAAACTAATACACCTTTACTCATCTTTAATGGGTTGCATCATTTAGGACTTGACAAAGCATTATTTAGAAATCTTATAATAAATACAGTATCTTTGTTCTATCTGTATGTGTGTGAGAGAATTCACTTGAGATGTTTGTTTTAAAAGGAAATACAGAATCATTCCTGTTATATTTTACTTCTCCTTTCTTTTCAGGGATGATTTTGGGAGGACTGGTCTAAGCAGCTTAGTCACTGTAGGAGTCAGGGACATTCAGGGTGAGGGATTTCCCGATGAATTCACTGGCTTGGCTGATGCAGTATTTTTGGATCTACCTCAACCTTGGCTAGCTATTCCTTCAGCTGCAAAAATGTTAAAACAAGATGGCACATTGTGTTCGTTCTCCCCGTGTATTGAACAAGTTCAACGATCAAGTGAAGTGCTTCAAACCAGCTTCACTGGTGCTGCCCAGTTTTCTTCTTTCTATCTTTATCTATATACTTATTATTTAGGGAGCATTTGGCCAATTTTTTGGGGCATCGCTTCTCTTGAAAAGGAGAAGTTGGGCCAAAGTACAATTTTGAAAAAGCTCTTAAAAATGAAAGTTGAATCTTTCCTTTTCCTAATGAACAAAAGTCCAAAAACTAGAGCTTATGTAGAAGCTAATTGGAGATACTTATACTTTTAAGGAGAAAAAGAAGCTCAGAAAAACTAGGCCGAAGACCATCTTAGACCTGAGCTGTTGGACTACTATTTTGCTTATCTTTTGGTGCTCTCTCTCTCATATAATATATGCAATTAAGGTTTATTTGTATAAGCACTGACAGAATTCCTCTGTAAATGTTTTCTTATGTAAAAGATATAAGGACTTTTGAGGTACTGCTACGCACATATGAAGTTCGAGAAGAGAAACTGGAGAGCACAGACGGGAATGGGAATGGCTCTAATGGTTCACTTCCTTGCAAGAGGAGACAGTGTTCAGATGGAGGCAATGTGATCAGCAGTCCTATTTCATCTGTTATGGCTAGACCTTGTGGTGAAGCTAGAGGTCACACAGGCTATCTCACATTTGCAAGACTTAAATGTCTCTTATGAAGTGTGTTTTCATGTCCACCCCTTTTCCTTTATTTCCTAGGAGAGAAAAGGCTTTGTAGTTTTGAATCATATGCCTTTTTTTCTTTTCATTTGCAACCATATGTTTTCAAAGAAAAATTTGGCATATGCTTGGCTACAAATCTACTTTTCTGATTAGCTTGCATAAATATATTTTGTCTGATATGAAATGGTGGATAGAGTTCATCTGATATGTTTTTATTGCTCCAACAAACTGGTGGGTGATGTATGATAATTATCATCTACAGATACATGGAGAAATTCTTGTTAGGACATTGTCTTTTTATGGATTGAAAACTGAACAATTGATAAAACCTTATATTTCATACACAAACTTTTGTAGATGTGTTTTGAACTGTCTCTTTCATTAAACTGTGTAAAATCTAAAGATGTAATTACAATTTATATAGAACTAAGATTTCTGTATCAGAGCATAGTCCATCAGATGCCTATCTCCTTATAGATCTGTGAACCCTTACAGCCATGTATTTGCTTCTCAGATTGTCAACCTAAGAGCATATATAAAACCTGGCTTACATTTCCTCTCCAATTATATAACTACCAATTCCTGGTAAAACAGAACATAAAAAATAGAAAAAAGAAAAAACTCGTGTGAACCAGAATTAGCTTTATGAATGTGTCAATGGACAAAGGATACTACTATGAATTCCAGTACTAGGACTACTTTGCAATATTTGATGCGGGGATCAACTCCTTTTCTTATAACCCAAAATTTGATCTTTCAACTATTGGGAAAAAACTTGAAACCAATCTATATTGTTCAATTAAGGTTTTGTCAAATAGTGTGTAAAATTAGAAAGGATGTATTTATCTTTTATTAAAGTGGATTAAGTTTTATGAGTTTATGAAATATTGAATTCTGAAGGTATATATGTATTATTTACTTCACATTTTCTATTTCTTTAAGCAGTGAAATTCTTCAATTAAATAATCAAATTCTTCTACCAAAAATAATCAAATTCTATCACGATAACTGAATTAAGGTATGTATTGGAGAAACTCCTCCCTGCATGCAAGAAAAAAAATGCCCAACTACCGGTAAGTATATAATGATGTTACGCATAACAGTTTGTTGAAGGTATTAGCTTGCTAATGATTGCATCCTGATGTGCGCCTCCTTGAAATATTCTCAATTCAACTCAAGATTCAATGATTTAAGTTTTTGGAATTTGGAGAAAAAACTAAGAACGAAAATCAAAAGTGGATTTAGGGAAGAAGATGATAGAAAACGTCACAATTCATGAAAGAATTGGTATGTTTAATAGAGATTTGCAACAAAAATTAGCAATTCTTGATGGGAATTAAGATTTAAGTAAGAATTATGAGGGACACATTCTCATAATTAGCATAAGCTAACTTGTGATGAATATTGTGGAAGTCATGATAGTAAGTTTAGTAGATCACATAGAAGTGAAAAAGTTGTAAGAGGCGTGAAAGACCTAAGGATGAACAAAAAAGAGTTCATAGGAGTTCATCAAAGGTAAAATCCCTCCATTTTATGGTAATGATAATATAGATGAATATTATGATTAGAAATTAAAAGTTGAGGAAAATCTTGATTGCATTAATTGTGAAGATTCAATAAATGTCAAGCTAATTGCCTTATCTTTTGAAGAATGCGCCTTGATTTGCTGGAATGAAATTGTCTTGCAAATAAAGGATATGCGGAGATCATCTATTGAATCTTGGGAGGAGTTGAAGAGAGAGATGAAGGAAAGATTTTAACCCTTGTATTACAAAAGAGATTTATTTGTAAAGTTGCAAAAAATGTATGTAGAAGAGTAATGAAAGTTACTTTGATTAGAGCTCAAATTGTTGAGTCTCAAAAATCCACAACGGCTAGATTTTTAGATGGTTTAAATAGAGACATTCAAGACATTGTGGAGTTACATAATTATACTTCTATTTCTACACTTGTGCACTAAGCCTCTGGGGTTGAATCTTAACTTAGCAGGCATGGAAAGATGTCCTACCCTACGACAAGTACCAACCAGAAGGGTAAGGAATGGAGAAAAGAAAAACTCCTTAGAAGGGATAAAAGTCCTAAGAGCTCTGAGAGCTCCTTGTAAGCTTGGTTGTAAAACCTGTTGTCGGACTTGATTAACCACTCTTAGTTGTTCAAAGTAAATGACTTCATTTTTTTTTAATTTTCTAATTGTTCCAAAGTTGTATAAATTGAATTAATTAAATTCATTTTTTTCTCATTCTATCTCAGAATAGTCATTCACTCGAAAATTGATTTGCTTCCATTTCTACTTTCCTTAAGTGGGCTTGGGTTTTTTTCAACTGTTCAATGACTCCTTCCCACAGTTCTTTTGACTTTCGAATAGTTCTCAAGATTACCTATTTTCGATTATCTAATAAATCACTCAATAAAAGTATATTCTTTTTCCATTCATTTCAAAATGTCTATGATCTCTTCTCGAACCAAACTAGAATCTTTCAATTCATTTGACTTTCACACTCATTTACTTAATGGAAAATTTTCTTACTTTTTTATGTAATGAGCCTATTCTCTCTTCTCTATTTATATTTTTTATTTTTCAAATATTTAAAGCAATTACCAATTAAGACCAAAATATTTAGAGGACTCTTCTGACTGAACAAATATATGTCAATAAAATTGTTTTTTTTCTTCAAATCCAAAGAATTCTTATTAATTTATATATGAACATAGGTCATCGATTATGCATTTTATATAAGGTTAAATTCACTGATTTTTCAATTTTTCACCATAAAGAGGATTCAAACCATTTTATCAACATGAGTGTTCTATATAAAAAAAAATCTAATAACCTTATTGGAACCACTTCATTTATCTATTAACATAGTGGTAGAAAGAGTACTACATTGCGTTTAGACTTCAAACGGCTCACTTTAACCATGATAGTAGTCCAAAATTATGGTTAATAGACGATCAAAGTGGATTTACCAATAAATCATGAAATGCTATGGTTCTTAATTTTTTTTCTTAAAATATGGATATTGAAAAAAATTAATCAATTTAGAAGTAATTCACCAGATTATGCACATTTTCTTAGTTATAATGAAAAAGTGTAGTTTGGTTGGATCCAATATTTTCTTTGAAATAAATAACGCGCACACTCTCCATTTTCAAAACAAAACAATACACCTAACACTACACTTAGATTTATTGAATTTTTTGGTAAAATATTTGTATTAAACTTGAAACTTCTAGCAGATAGGAAGTAGCCTAAACAAAGGAAAAATCGGTTATATTTTTCTTATGATCTCATCTCCTTTTATGAAAAGACTAATTATCTTTCTACAATTCATATTTTTTATTTCTTAATTATTTATTATTATTTTATATGAAATTTTTATTATATATAATAAATAATAAAACTTTAATTCCTTACTATAACTTACTAATAATTAATATTAATTATTAGTAATTAAAAATATTAATATAATAATAAGAATGCTAATATAATATATATATATATATATAATTTGAATTTTTCAATCAATCCAATACTTATTAGAATTAGATACCAGTTCTTATGTCAATTATAAAATTACATTAGTAGGAAATATAAACTGAAACATCTCTTGATTCAGTTTCAATATTTGTTAAGTAGCTATACTTCCTTCACCTTATTATATATAATAAAAAAATATAATATAAAATATAAATTTCTATATTCTATTTTTTCAAAAAGTCTTTGTTTGTGAAAATATTATTTTTGTCTTTGATTGGAAACTTGATGACAAAATTGTGTGCATCTTTATCACTTCACTGAACAAAATTGGTTGCTGGGCATTTCATGCCTTTGACTTATGGTCATTCTTTCTTTTTGACATTGTTCGTAGGTTGAGACAAATAAGTGGCATCTTGGAAAATAGTGGGCCAATAGAACCCACAGTCCAGTACTTTCCATCCTGTCAGAGTTGTTCCATAATAACCGCCTCTAGATGCTGCATGACAAAATTGGAGGACTGAATTGATCTCAGAATCCAGAATGCACCTGCGAATGACTTGATCATTGTAGAGTCTCCAAAGATATGGATCATCCCCTATGTAGCATTTGGCATCACTCTTATGTTTCTCTTTGTACTGCCAGGATGCCTTTGGTGGAAACTGAGATGCAACCACAAAATTAAAGATATCTGCAAAACATGGTGTAGACATGTTCATTTGCAGTAGTTGCTCATTAGGGAAATCATCTCGGATTGGCATTGGATTGGTTTCCCTCTCGATTGTACTCAAGTGGTCTACCATTGAGTTGTCAACACCCCTCTTATCTCTGATTTCAATATCGAATTCTTGGAGAAGAAGCATCCACTGGATCAGTCTTGACTTTGCGTCAGGCTTCTTCAACAAGAATCGTAATGTTGCATGGTCAGAGAAGACAATGATTTTGGAGCCAATCAGATATGAACAAAATTTGTCCAAGGCAAATGCAATTGCCAGCAGCTCCTTTTTTGTTGTCGTATAATTCAATTGGGCCGAATCCATTATCCAGGATGCATACACAATCACATGTGCTTGCTTGCCGACTTCGAGTGCTGAATTAGAGGCGTCACACATGAGCTCAAATGGATACTCCCAATTGGGTGCTTGGAGAATAGGTGTGGATGTGAGTCGGGTTTTCAACTCCTGAAAAGCTTCAACACAAGGCTAGTCAAAATTGAAGTCCACATCCTTTTGTAGCAGCTTGGACAATGGCAGGGAAATCTTGTTGAAATTCTTGATAAACCTTCTATAGAACCCTGCATGTCCAAGGAATGAGCGAACCTCCTGCACAGAAGCGGGGTTAGGAAGAGAGGTAATGATATCTATCTTAGCTTTATCAACCTCAATGCCTCTATTGGATACAAGGTGTCCTAACACAACTCCCTCAGTCACCATGAAATGGCAACACTCGGGATAAACTTGATTCAAACATGCACCTAGTCAACACTCGGGATAAACTTTCCAAACATGCATCAAATGATTCAACATACACTGTGAAGTCATCCATGAAGACTTCTATGCAGTCCTATAGCAAGTCTGAGAAGATACTGGCCATACATCATTAAAATGTGCTCAGAGCATTGCATAGGCCAAATGGCATGCGTGTGTATGCAAAGATACCAAATGGGCAAGTGAAGGTAGTCTTGTGTTGATCTTCAAGTGCAATGTGGATTTGCATATATCTAGAGAATCCATCCAGGAAGCAATAATGGGATTTTCCTGCTATTTTTTCCAGGACTTGATCAATAAAAGGCAAGGGAAAGTGATCCTTGCGAGTCGCCTGGTTCAATTTGCAATAGTCAATGCAAACTCACATCATGCTGGTTCTTCGTTATGGTCATTCTAGACTTCTTGGGTACTACTTGTACTAGACTAACCCATTGGCTGTCCAAGATGGGATAGATAATCCCAACAGCAAGTAGTTTCGTTACTTCCTTCTTGACCACGTCTAGGATGGTCGGATTCAACCTTCTCCGTTGTTGCTTTATTAGACGGGCTTCCTCCTCCATTAAAATTCTATGCATGTGGATCGATGGGTTTATGCTAGGAAGGTCAGCTAACTTCCACCCTATTGCCTTCTTGTGTCGCCTTAGGACCTGCAACAATTTCTCCTCCTGCTCCTGGTGGAGATTGTTAGCAATTATTACAAGGAATTGTTGATCGTTGCCCAAGTAGGCGTACTTTAAATGACTTGGCAACGACTTAAGCTTTGCTAGTGGTAGAGATGGAGAGATATCAGTTGGTTTCGAATCCAACTGGTTGACTTGGGTTAGACTCGACATTGAATGCATCAAATTAATCTCGACCTTTTGTTGCTACCAACTCAAATTGTTCAATTTGAACTAGGTTATTGTCTAGTTGCTAAAGTTGGCTTCAACTTTCATCTTCCCATTAGAGTTGAATTTGGATGGAACTAGGTTTTGGACTCGGTTGTTCGATATGGATTTGGCTTCGACTTGCTTTCGGCCTTCACTATTCGAGTTGCTTTCGGCTCTCTACTATATACTCAAGTCGGACTCGACCTTCATCAGATCTTGGCCTTTATTGACTGAATCATACTCGGTAGTAAAAATCGTTGCCACTTACGTTGATAATGGCTTTTTGGCCTTGGTAACTTGGACTTCTACACGATTTGAGCACTCTAGTTCATCATACTTGCACACTTGGTCAAACAAATAAAAAATTCAACCTCATGACCCAAGTTAGCAAGGTCAGCAATATCATCCTCGGAGTTGGAAAGATTGTGTACTCCCCATAATTTATCATAGTCAGCTTCATCTATTATAGACCCTAAGTAATCAAATACATCAGTCTCTCCAGAAAATTTCAAAAATTCAACGTTGTCGGTGTCTAGTTGCATGTGTTCTTCAACTAGCTCATAAATTATGTCAATACCAAAGAAAGTAGGGTCCTCGGTGGGGTGCTTCATTACTTTAAAAATTTTGAACTGCACCAAATTATCACTAAACTCCATTGAGAGTGTCCTGGCATGCACATCAATCTTTGTTCTAGCAGTCATTAAAAATGGTCGTCCTAGAGTCAAGGTAAACCCTTTCCCTGATGTCTCGTCCTCCATATCCAGCACATAGAAGTTGGCTGGGAAAATTAGTTCGTTGACTTGGACTAGTACATCTTTGAGAACACCTAACAGTTGAACAACACTTCTATTTGCTAGTTGTATTGTCATTCTAGTGGGCTTCAGATCAACGAAATTCAAGGATTTGTAGATTGATGTTGGCATGACATTTATTGAGGCTCCTAGGTCCAACATGGCACCAACGAAGGTACAATTACCAATGGTGTATAGGACAAAGAAAATTCTAGGGTCTCGGCACTTCTTTTGCAGGTCTTGTTGTGATCTAGTAATGATGGCATCGTTTTTGGTTAACGCTGACACTATTCCTTCCAATTCCACCCCTTCTTTTCATCTTTTTCCTTTTGTGCACGCACAACTCCCTAAGGAATTTTGCTTACTTGGGAATCTACTTTATGGCCTCTAGGAGTAGAATGTTGATTTCCACCTTCCAAAAGATTTTCAACAACTCTTCATTGGATTCAGGCTTCCTTGCTGAAATGGTTCGGGTTGGGAACGATAATGGGACAGATCTATCATGCGGAGGCACCTACTATTAGCATCTAGCTCAGACTCGGCATCAACTGGTCGTTGCCTTTGCTGTGACACTACTTGTGGTAATTCTTTACCACTTCTCAGTGATACTACGCTCGTATTCCCCCTCGGATTCGGAATTGTCTGTGAGGGAAGGTTTGTGGACCCAGCCGACTGTAGATGACTCACAATGTTGGCTGATGAGTCATAAAATGTACATCTTAAGTGGACCTAAGAAGGGCACCATTGAGCAACTCACGAGCTTAAAAGATGATTGTTAGCCAAGATCCAGATTAATGGCTGAACTTGAGTAAAACACAACCTGTGCTTAATCAAGGTTTTTAGCTAACTATCTGTTCATTGCAGGTCCAACCAAGCCCAGCCGCAACTGGCAGCCCAAGCCGAGAGCCTGTAAGCCAAAATTGAAGACTCGACCCATCCAGCCAAAAGCATAATCAGGAAGCTCGGCCAAGGTGGCGCTCCACATCAGCAACACAAGAGCCAACTCAAGCGCCACATCATCTCCTGAGTAGCGTGCTATGTAAGACACAACGAGGGTAGAATAGGGATTCTAATTGTAATTCTGTTGGGTTAGTTAGTCTAGTCCCTGTATAAATAAGCAAAACACTGAACGATTAAGGGTCTTTGGCATTCAAACGTTTTCGCGCCCATTCATTTCCAATTACTCTCGCTTATCCTCGCTTCCACTCACGGTGGTGCACGGTGCTGTTAATGGCGCCTCTCTCGATTGAGGAGATGCAGGCTAGGAACTGAGCAGCTGAAGGTCACTGGAGGGAACCGATTGGAGCACCAACGTACTCCGGAGGACCTGAACCTCAGCGTCTTAGTTAGAGGAGGTGAATCATCACCGTCATCCATGGCGATTGTCATGGAATACGGAGTCATCGAATCCAGGCCCTGTGTTTGTATTTCATTTCCAATATTATGAGTATTTCAGCATTTTGAATTTCAATTGCATTCCTGAACTCTTAATCCGATTACTGAGTTGCGATTGCACAAAGTAACGTGAACAATGTTAAACTAAGCCGATGGGAACTGGTTTAACTAATTCAGTAGATAATCACCTAACAATTGTTGAGTGAGGATCTAAAATAAGCTTGAACGTAATCCCTGCCAACTGATGAGGTAGCGATTGTGTAAATCCTCGGTATGACAAGGGATAGATCTTTGGCGATTGCCATACGAACATTGGAGGCTGATAAGGACTATAATTGGAGTAATTGAACTGGAAAAACTTTAATACCTGGAACTAAACATGAACACATTCGTAGCAATAGCATTAGGAGTAGTACAATTGCATTTGCATTATAATTAGATTCAGTTCTGTTTTTCGTCAATCTTTAATGTGGCTTCGGTTACAACTCTCAACCCCCATCAGTTACTGCTTTAAGTCCGAGACAGAGATAGTCCCTCTCTGTAGCGTCTGTCTGCATTACGTCTCTGCCGAGAGCGACTCAGCCAAGTGCCGAGAAGAGTCAACACTCCACCTTTCAGATTCTACATCATTTTACTTCGCACTAAGCCACAACTGAGCGCACTGTGTCCTTGAGAAGAATGACCTAGGGTTAGCTATGCTATAGTTAGCTTTAGTTATTTGATAAGCGCGTTGAAACGACTAAAAATGCCCAATCATCAAATTGGCGCCGTTGTCGGGGACACAAGTTCTTTTGTGTTTCGATGTGCCAAGTAAACTGAGTCGAATCCGAGTTGTAAGAAGTTTTGTTTAGAGTTGTCGAGTTTGAATTTGTCAATAAATCTCTACGTGAATTCACTGATAAAAAAAAAAAAAAACAAATGTATACATATAGATATAGAATAAATTCTTAATTCTGCATTGCATACATTAAATTTTCTAACTCCGCATTGCACTTAATTCAGCATTACATATTGACCACATTCTGTTTCAGTAGAATTAATTGTTGTTTTAGTTACTTTAAATCCCGCATGATGCATGACTAGGAGTAGCACTGACCCACTGTATACTTTTGATCCAAAAATAGAACTAACTTTACGAAGATTGCGAAAAATTAGAAATACCACAGTAAATAGTAGTAGTAGTGTAAATTCTGTCATTAACTCTAACCAATCTTATACTAACAACTTTGCTGCTAGTACTAACATTTTCGCAGAGGCAGGGCAATTGGAGAATCAAAATAGGACGTTGAAGGAACTAGCCATTCCGGATGTGGTGTACCAACCATGGTGTATCCAATATCCACAACTGGAGCCGGCTCAAACCTATGAGCTAAAGTCTGGTCTGATACATTTGTTGCCCAAATTTCACGGTCTTGCAGGAGAAGACCCCACAAGCATCTCAAGGAATTCCACGTGGTTTGTTCCATGATGAGGCTTGAGGGAATCCCAGAGGACTACATCAAGATGAAGGCATTTCCATTCTCCTGGATGGAGCCGCAAAAGGACTGGCTATGTCTACAGCCAGCACTCTTTAACACCTGGGGAGACATGAAACGGACCTTCTTAGAAAAATTCTTCCTAGCTTCTAGGACTGCGACTATCAGGAAGGAAATCTGTGGGATAAGGCAGCATACAAGAGAAACTCTGCACGAAGTATTGGGGCGCTTCAACAAGCTCTGTGCCACCTGTCCTCACCATCAGATCAGCGAGCAGCTGCTGATCCAATACTTTTACGAAGGATTATCGATGATGGACAGGAGTATGATCGATGCAGCTAGTGGAGGAGCTCTAATGGACAAAACACCAGTAGCAGCAAGGCATCTGATCTCGAATATGGCAAGCAACACTAAACAATTTGGGATTAGAGGGCCGAATCAGTCTTGGCCAGTGAACGAAATCGGTGCAGCCTCCAACCAAAGGCTGGAGAACCAGCTGACCGAGCTGACATCCTTGGTAAGACAACTGGCCGTTAGTCAACATCATCCAGGCATAGCAGCAAAGGTCTGTGGTATATGTACTTCAGCGGAGCATCCGACTGATCTGTGCCCCACTCTCCAAGAGACCGAGTCCGACCAAACCGAAAGTGTTGGAGCCATGGGAGGATTCCAGTATGGGAAGCAACCTTATCAGAACCGGCAGTTTGATAATCAACCATATGGGAAAGAACCGTTTTGGCCAAGCCCACAACAAGGCCCATATGCAGCTCAAAGAGTCGGATCCATGCCGAATGCACCCTATGGAGCAGCTGGTTACCAGCAGCCAAGTCCGCAATACCCAGCACCATCCTTCCCGCCTCAGCAGTAGAGAACTCCTACCCAAGGCAATTCTCCATCACTAGAAGATTTAATGAAGCAACTGGAAACAAGTAATCTAGAATTTCAACAGTTAGTAAGATCCAGCAATCTACAATTCCAACAGAATATGACCGCCACCATCCAGGATCTCAAGATGCAAATAGGACACCTAGCAAATACTGTGAGTGAACTACAATCAGCCGGCTCAAACAGCCTTCCCTCTCAGCCCATTCTGAATCTGAGAGGGAATGCCAATGCAGTAACACTCAGAAGCGGCAAGGAATTACCCCAGCCTGCACAACATCAGGTACCGCAACCAGCTGAGGCCGACCCTAAAACAATAGCCGACTCACAGTCTCCCTCACAGACCGCTGTCCCATTGCTGTTTCCATCTCGGACCGTCTCGACAAGGAAACTAGATTCTGATGACGAACTGCTGAAGATGTTCCGGAAGGTGGAAATCAACATTCCACTTCTCGACACGATCAAGCAAATTTTGAAGTACGCCAAATTCCTCAAGGAATTATGCGTACACAAACGGAGAAAGATGAAGGGGAATCGGGAACTGGGAGGTGTGATATCGACCTTGACCAGGAATAACCCCACTGCAGGGATTTCACAGGTTCTGCCAAGGAAGTGCCGAGACCCTGGCATCTTCTCGGTCCCATGCACTATTGGTGATTGCACATTTGCTGATGCTATGCTGGACCTAGGAGCGTCAATTAACGTCATGCCAGCATCAACTTACAGGTCCCTCAATTTTGGAGATCTGGAACCCACAGGGATGACCATTCAGCTTGCTTGAAGCATCGTGCAGCCCCCAGGAGTTCTCGAAGATGTCTCGTCCAAGTAAATGAGTTAATATTTCCAGCTGATTTCTATGTGCTTGACATGGAGGACGAGACATCGGAAAAGAAATCAACCTTGATACTGGGGAGACCATTCTTGATGACAGCAAGGACGAAGATTGACGTGCATGCCGGTACGCTATCAATGGAATTCGGTGATACATTGGTGCAGTTCAACATTTTTGAATCCATGAAACACCCCACCGAAGACCACTCTCTCTTTGGTATAGATATAATGGAAGAATGAATAGAGGAATACTTCCAACTAGATAGTTGCAGTGGAGGGACGGAAGATCTTGCTAGAACTGCTGAAGTCAGTAGCTGCTCAAAGGCCGATCATAATGAAGCATTAGAATCCCCAGACTCTGAGGATGGCCAAAGTGACACTAGCAACTCGGCAATCGAAGAAGAATTAACCACGTTAATAAACCAAGTTTGCTACCTGATGAGTCACAATTTATACATCTTTTAGGCACCTAAGAAGGAGGTTTGCAAGACTATTCTGTGCTTAAGAATGGATTGTTAGCTAAGATGCATTCTATGGGGTTGAATACAGAGAAAATACAAATCTGTGTTAATTCAGATTTCTTAGCTAATAAAAGTGTCACTCCTTCTTCTACAGGCCAAGCCGAGTTGACCAGGGTCAACAAAAGAAGTCTCAGCCGAGATGAAGTCATCTTGGCCAGTCCGACTCCATCTCGGCCGGACCAGAGTCGTCTCGGCAACCCATGCCTTGCAGCCCAGCAGCCCAGGAGAGAAGCCTAATTGTATTGACCACATCAGCTATCCAGCTCGGAGGCCATCTCAGCGTTAGCTCAGCTGCCATGTCACTCCTAGGAAATCTGCCATGTCACGTTAAGAGATCCGCATAGGGGTAGAATAGGATCTTTCACAATGTAATTCTGTTAGGATTCGTCAGGATTAGCATATCACAGCTCGTGTATTTATAAGAAGAGCTGTGCACTTTTTACACGTTCTGTCTTTGAATTCACTAAAATTCCATACTCACTGTACCCATTTTTCTCGCTCTCGCTCTCTCCGTTTTCACGGTGGTGCACGGTGCTCATTGGCGTTTCTCTCGATTGAGGAAGTGCAGGTCTGAGACTGGGAAGCTGAAGTCTGCCAGAGGGGACCGATCAGACTATTGACGCACTCTGGTGGAGCTGATCCTCAGCGTTCAGGCTAACGGAGGTGAATCACCACCATCAACCATGGCGATCGTCGTGGAAGATGGATTCATCTGAAGTCAGAACCACTGTATTTGTATTTTGTTTCTGTTAATCGATTTCACTCTGCATTTCATATCTCCTTCTCTTCCCTCTTCCTTAATTCATCTTTGAATCGCGATTGCATTTGAATATGAATAATGTTAAGCTAAGCCGATCGGAACTGGTTTAACTAATTCAGTAGGTAATCAGTTAACGATAGTTAATCAAGAACCTAAAATCAGCACTGCACCTAATCCCTGCCAACTGATGAGGTAGCGATTGCATAATTCCTCGGTATGGCAATGGACGAATGTTTGGCGATCGTCATAAGACTACTAAAGGCTGATATGGACTGAGAACTGGAGTGTGGAACCTGGACTGGACTTGAACTAATGGAACTGAACATGAACACAGTTATATAATAATAACAATAGTAATTAGTAACAGTAGTATATGTTTATTGCATTCATAGTCTTAGTTTACTTTCTGCTTTACTTGCATTCCAGCCCCCCCTTTGTTTACTGTCTTTAAGTCTGAGATAGAGGTAGTCCACCTCTGTGGCGTCTGTCTGCGCTCAACCGAGATCGGGCAGGATCGTCTCTGTTGAGGTCGACTCGGCTCAGTCTCTGTTGAGAGCAACTCGGCCATTGCCGAGGCGAATCAGTACATTACATCTCAGATTCTACTCCACTTCACTTTACACCAATTCACAACTGAGCACACTGTGTCCTTGAGAAGAATGACCTAGGGTTAGCTGTGCTATAGTTAGCTTTAGTTATTTGATAAGTGCGTTGAAACGACTAAAAACGCCCATCATCAAATTGGCGCCGTTGCCGAGGACACAAGTTCTTTTGTGTCTTTGTGTGCCAAGTTAAGTGAGGTCGAATTCCGAGTCTGTAAAGTGTGTCTGTCAGTCTTGAGTCTTTTGAACTTGTCTATGTCTGTTTGTTTTGTTTATGGATCCTAAATAAAAAGCATGTTGACTATTATTTGTTTCTCTACGTAAATTCACCGTTAAAAACAGCTACGTAGAATCAGCATTCTGTTTTGTATTCACTACTGCATCTTTCTTTCTGCATTAACATTCTTGCATTCAGCTAGTTTTCCTGTTTTGCATTCATGCTAGTTTAATTGCATTCTTTCCATATGCCATTCCGTAGTTCCATTGGTTAGTTAACTGACAGCTGTAGTTTCTAATTCTGCATTTACTATTTCAAATACTATTCCTAATTCCGATTTTTCTGCATAATATGTACAATGCATGACTAGAGGTAGTACTGACCCATTGTATGTTTTTGACCCAGAGATAGAATTAACCTTACGTAGATTACGTAAAATTAGGAACATTGCAGTAAATACTAGTATCAATATAGATTCTGTAGCTGACTCTAACCAGTTTTACACTAACAATTTTGTTTCTAGTTCTAACGTCTTTGCAGAATCAGGACGAATGGAGAATAACGATAGGACGCTGAAGGAATTAGCCACTCCAAACGTGGTGTATCAACCTTGGTGCATCCAATACCCACAGCTGGAGCCAGCTCAAACATATGAGTTAAAATCTGGTCTTATACACCTGTTGCCTAAGTTTCATGGTCTTGTAGGAGAAGACCCCCACAAGCATTTAAAAGAATTCCATGTGGTCTGTTCTACAATGAGGCCGCAAGGGATATTGGAAGACTACATCAAAATGAAGGCATTCCCATTCTCCTTGGATGGAGCAGCGAAGGATTGGCTGTATCTTCAGCCAGTACTTTTCAATACCTGGGGAGACATGAAGCGCACCTTCCTGGAGAAGTTCTTTCCGGCATCCCGCACTGCGTCCATTAGAAAGGAAATATGTGGGATAAGGCAACATACAGGAGAAACACTGCACGAGTACTGGGAGAGGTTCAACAAACTTTGTGCCACCTGTCCACATCATCAGATCAGCGAACAGTTGCTGATCTAGTATTTTTATGAAGGATTATCGCTGATGGACAGAAGTATGATAGACGCAGCCAGTGGCGGAGCTCTGATGGATAAAACACCAGCAGCAGCACGACATCTGATTTCCAATATGGCAAGCAATACACAGCAGTTTGGGATCAGAGGGCCAAATCAACCACGGATGGTGAGTGAAATCGGTGCAGCTTCCAATCAGAGGTTGGAGAATCAGCTGACCGAGTTAACATCATTGGTGAGACAACTTGCTGTTGGGCAACACCAACCAGCCATGGCAGCAAAAGTATGTGGCATATGTACTTCTGTGGAGCACCCCACTGATATGTGCCTCACTCTCTAAGAAACCGAGTCGGACCAGCCAGAAAATGTTGGAGCCATAGGTGGATTTCAGTACGGGAAACAGCCGTATCAGAATCGACCATTTGATAACCAGCAACAGGGAAGACAGCCATTTTGGCCAGGACCGAATCAAGGACCATATGCAACCCAACAATTCGGATTCACGCCGAACACCTATCAGAGGCAGGCAGGTTATCAACAGCCAACTCCGCAATACCAAGCACCACCTTTCCAACAGCAACAACAATAGCAGAGAATACCTACTCCAGGCAACTCTCCATCTCTGGAAGACCTGATGAAGCAGCTTGCAACCAGCAACCTGGAGTTCCAACAATCTGTGAGCTCCAACAATTTACAGTTCCAGCAGAACATGACCGCCACCATCCAGGACCTCAAAATGCAGATTGGACAGCTAGCTAACACTGTAAGCCAATTACAGTCGGCAGGATCTAGCAACCTTCCCGCTCAACCCATTCCAAATCCGAGAGGTAACGCCAGTGTAGTCACTCTTCGAAGTGGAAAAGAACTACCTCAACCTACACTGGAGCAGGTGCCAAGATCAAAAGAAGCCGACTCCGAGTCAAATGCTGACTTACAGTCTCGGCCAGAGACAACTGTCCCATTGCCATTTCCATCTCGGACCACTTCGGCAAGGAAGCCAAAGTCGGATGAAGAATTGTTGAAGATGTTCCGCAAGGTGGAAATCAATATTCCACTCCTCGATGCTATTAAACAGGTCCCTAAGTACACAAAATTCCTCAAGGAATTATGTATACATAAAAGGAGAAAAATAAAGGGGAGCAAGGAAATTGGAGGTGTGGTGTCGGCTTTGACACAGAATGGAGCAATCACTACAAGTGCCTTAACTCTGCCAAAAAAATGCAGAGACCCTAGAGTCTTTTCGGTCCCATGCACCATTGGCGAATGCACTTTTGCCAATGCCATGTTGGACCTGGGAGCCTCAATTAATGTCATGCCCACATCAATCTACAGGTCCTTGAATTTTGGTGACTTGGAACCCACAGGGATGACCATTCAGCTGGCAAACAGGAGTATTGTCCAGCCCTTGGGAGTTCTCGAGGATGTTCTCGTCCAAGTCAATGAACTAATATTTCCAGCTGATTTTTACGTGCTAGACATGGAGGACGAAACATCCGGGAAGGAATCCACCTTAATTCTGGGAAGACCTTTCTTGATGACAGCCAAAACAAAGATTGATGTGTATGCAGGGACGCTCTCCATGGAATTCGGTGACGCCTTGGTGCAATTCAATATTTTCGAAGCTATGAAGCACCCGACTGAAGACCACTCTCTCTTTGGCATTGATATACTTGATGAACTAGTTGAAGAATATCTTCAACTAACTGGCAGTGGTGAAAACATTGAAGAGTCTACTGAGAATGGTGATGAAAGCAGCTGCCCAGGAGTTGTAGATGATGAGGCCGACTATGAAGAAGTGCAAGACCTCTCCAACTCTGAGGGCAATCATAGTGATGTTGCCGACTTGGCCTTTGAAGTGGAACTGTCCGAATTGTTAGACCAAGTCTGCAGCATAGAACACTCAGAGTATATAAATGATGCAGAAAACAAAGTCACTACAGTTGAAAAGCCTTCCATTGCACACTTAGCGACAATTTTTACGGCCAAGAATGAGTCGGCCAAAGAAGGCCGAGTCAATGAAGAAGTCAAAGTCAACTCGGCCAAAGAAGTCAAAGTCGACAAGCTTGGTGAGACCATCTCGGCCACAGAAGACCTAACTCATACTGTAGCAAAAATAAAGAGTCCATCCAGATCCGACTCAGAAGGAATGCTTAAAGCCAATGCCGACTCCATTCCGACAATAGCCAAAATCATGACGTCGAGCCGGCCGAAGCAGACAGAGGCCGAAATCATGTCGGCACACCTGGTGCCTGATCAAGATCAAGTCGGCCAGTCGGATCCAACCCCAGAAACTGACAAATCTCCATTACCGTCACCACCCATAGAATTAAAAACATTGCCGAGTCACCTAAAATATGCCTACCTGAACAAGGACCAACAACTCCCGGTTATTATTGCTAGCAATCTCGACCAAGAATAAGAGGACAAGTTGTTGGAGGTTCTCAGGCAACATAAGAAGGCAATAGGGTGGAAGCTAGCAGACCTTCCTGGCATAAACCCCTCCATTTGCATGCACAGAATATTAATGGAGGAGGAAATCAAGCCCATAAGGCAGCCACAAAGAAGACTGAATTCAACACTCACGGGCGTGGTCAAAAGGAAGTTACCAAACTCCTTCTTTGTAGGGATCATCTACCCCATCTCGGATAGACAATGGGTGAGCCCTGTGCAAGTGGTGCCAAAGAAGTCCGGGATGACCGTTACGAAAAATCAGCAGGATGAGCTGCTACCAACAAGGATTCAGAACAGCTGGCGAGTGTGCATTGATTACAGAAGATTAAACCAGGCAACTCGTAAGGATCACTTTCCTCTGCCTTTCATTGACCAAATTCTTGAGAAGTTAGCAGGGAAATCCCATTACTGCTTTCTGGATGGATTCTCAGGCTACATGCAAATCCATATAGCCCCTGAAGATCAACATAAGACAACCTTCACCTGCCCATTTGGTACCTTTGCGTACACACGCATGCCATTTGGCCTCTGCAATGCTCCGAGTACATTTCAACGCTGCATGATGAGCATCTTCTCGGACTTGTTGCAGGACTGCATGGAGGTGTTCATGGATGACTTCACGGTATATGCCAATTCATTTGATGCATGTCTGAGTAATCTATCAAGAGTGTTGAGCAGATGCATTGACACAAATCTTGTGCTCAATTTTGAAAAATGCCACTTCATGGTGACTGAAGGAATAGTGTTGGGACACCTGGTCTCCAACAGAGGCATCGAGGTAGACAAAGCAAAGATAGATATCATTACTTCCCTTCCAAGCCCCGCTTCTGTGCGGGAGGTTCGCTCATTCTTAGGACACGCAGGTTTCTACAGGAGATTCATCGAAAATTTTAGTAAAATTGCCCTGCCTTTGTCCAAGCTGCTACAGAAGGATGTAGAATTTCACTTTGACCGGCCCTGTATGGAAGCATTTCAGGAGCTGAAGAGAAGACTCACATCCGCCCCTATTTTGCAAGCACCAGACTGGGACCTCCCCTTTGAACTAATGTGTGATGCATCCAACTCGGCATTAGGAGCCGTTCTCGGCCAAAGAGCTCGAGCCGGTCAACCAGTGCACGTGGTGGCCTATGCATCCAGAACTATGGATCCGGCCCAGCGAAACTACACAACAACTGAGAAGGAGCTCTTGGCTGTAGTTTTCGCCGTGGACAAATTTCGTCCCTACCTTCTCGGGTCCAAGATAATTGTGTTCTCTGACCATGCCGCCTTGAGGTACTTGCTGAAAAAGCCTGATGCTAAGCCAAGACAGATTCGGTGGATGCTTCTTCTTCAAGAATTCAACCTGGAAATTAGAGATAAAAGAGGTGCTGAGAATTCTGTAGCTGATCATCTGAGCAGAATTGGGAAAGAAGGCGAACTGATGCCTATCCGAGACGAGTTCCCTGATGAGCACTTGCTACATATTAAAACGTCTCCACCATGGTTTGCTGACATTTGTAATTTTGTGGCAGCATCTCGGTTTCCACTAGAGGCATCTCGAGCATACAAAGATAAACTCCGAAGTGATGCCAAATACTACATTTGGGATGATCCCTACCTTTGGAGACCGCAAAGTGACAAGGTCATCGCAGGTGCATTCTGAAGCCGAGTTCAATTCGGTTCTCCAGTTCTGCCACTCGGCTCTTGGAGGCGGTCACTATGGGTCAACTCGTACTGCCAGGAAAGTACTCGACTGTGGCCTTTACTGGCCAACTATCTTCAGGGACGCGCATGAATTCGTCTCCACCTGCGAGAATTGCCAAAAAAAGCAGGAGTGGCCATGAGCAGAAGGCATGAAATGCCCAGCCTGAACCCAATCCCGATTTTGTGAAATCTTTGATGTTTGGGGAATAGACTTCATGGGGCCATTCCCAGTCTCCAATGGGCACTCCTACATTCTGCTGGCCGTGGATTATGTGTCAAGATGGGTAGAAGCCATTGCCACAGAACAAATGATGCAAGAGTGGTTGTGGACTTTCTGAAGTCCAATATTTTCTACAGGTTCGGTGTGCCAAAAGCACTCATAAGAGACCAAGGCAGTCACTTCTGTAACAGATCCATGGCCTCCCTTCTTCAAAAATATGGAGTAGCACACAGAATTGCTACTGCTTACCACCCCCAAACAAATGGCCAAGCAGAAGTGTTCAACAGGGAAATCAAGAAAACATTGCAAAAGATGACCAATCCCAGCAAGAAGGACTGGAGCCGCCTCCTTGAGGATGCTCTCTGGGCACATAGAACTGCATACCGGACACCTTTAGGGATGTCTCCCTATAGGATTGTTTTCGGTAAAGCCTGTCACCTTCCTGTGGAGTTGGAACACAGAGCATACTGGGCTGTTAAGCAGTGCAATCTGGCTTATGACCAAGCAGGAGAGCAGAGAAAATTTCAGTTGCAAGAGTTAGATGAACTCCGCTTGGAAGCATATGAAAACTCTAGGATCTACAAGCAGAAAATCAAGCGATTCCATGACCAGCAGATCCTGAGAAAAGAATTCCGAGTTGGCCAGAAAGTCCTCTTGTTTAACTCACGCCTCAAGCTCATTGCAGGTAAACTACGTTCTAGATGGGATGGGCCTTTTGTTATCACTAATGTGTTTCCCCATGGTGCAGTACAGCTAAAAGATGAACATAGCAACAGCACCTTCCAGGTCAATGGGCATCAGATTAAGCCATTCCATGAGGGTCCAGCGCCTATCACTCATGGCATGGAGATAATATCATTGATGGAACTAGCATCTACAGATGACCCTGCATCGCATTGAGGACAATGCAGATTTGAAGTGTGGAGGGGGAGATAACTCTGTTTCCACTCTCCTGAACTCTCCTAATTTTAATTTTTGTTTTGTTAGTTTTAATCACTTTGCTGTTTTCTTTTGGTTGCGTCGTTTCATTTTATTTTTTTAAATCTGTCATGTTTTTCAATAAAAGCTGCCTAAGCCGAGTCCATGCCGGCTCCGTGCCATCTCGGTCGGATCCGGAACATCTTCGGCTTGGCAGAGTTTCAATTTTGTCATTTACCTTTAATCTTTCCTCCTAAATCAGAATTTCCAAGTGGAACGGTCAAAAGTAAAATTGTTTTGAAAAGAATCTTGAACTGGCTTCTGAAAGTTTAAATAAGTCAGTAGGAAGTAACTCTGCAACTGTGGCAAGAGATTTCTCTAGCTTGAGGGGAATGAAACTTTTGTGCTCTAGTCAATAGTTGATTGAGAATCTAAGAAGGAAACCCCTGGTGTCAGAGCAAAATACAACCTGTGTGAGATTTTGAGCCTTGTAAACATTGATGGCTTACATCTTGCCGTTTTTTTTTCTAGTGTGATTTTTGCATTCATGACAACTGCATATTCTACATTTTGCCTTAACTCTCTATATACAACTGTTCTCACATGCAGGAATGACATGATCTAGGCCATGTTTCTTATAAGCCCTAAGCCAAATAAAGCCTACCTGAACAAATGTGTCTGTTGTTTACCCCTTTTGAGCCTAATGTAACCATTCTTCCTAACAGTTCACTACAAGCCAAGGCCAGAAAAACCATGAATCAACCTCACCTTCGAGGAGCAGAGGAACTTTGGAATTGTTGTGGGAGTAAATCATGATCAAGTGTGGGGGAACTCCAGGAAGCAAAAGGTTGTTCAGCACCCTCTAAGGCTTGAAAATGCAAGAAAAAGAATAAAAGCGAGTGAAAGAAAGGAAAGAGAAAAAGAGGAAGCAGCAGCTGAAAATCTGAGCTGAAACGAATAAAGAAAGAAAATAGCTGCATAAGTTGTATAATAAGAAAAAGAAAAGAAAATGCGCCGGTAGCAGCAAGAAGGAGGAATTGACAGCATCCTGGGTTATCCCTCAGGCTGATAAAGCTTACTCCCCATTGCTCCTCTCTTCCTCGTGGGTCCTGAAGCTAGTTTTCCCATATTCTATCCTACCCGTGACCCAGCCTCGCTACAAGCCGAAAAGAAGTCCTAGTGATCATAACTGTGTGTGTTTTTGCAGGTGTAAGAAGAGAGATTCGCCAAAGTATGGTAATATTAGTTCCATGAATGTTGAGTGTAAATACAAGCCCAGACACGTGAGAAATAAAGGGAGTTATTTGCCTAAAAAGAGACTCTGTCACTCTTGGTTACCTTCTCTTGTTTGCAGGTCATGAATTTGCCTAGAGCACGGAAGGAGTAATTTCCGGATTGCTAGAGTATCTCGATCCCAGAGTGAATGAGTGCCGACTCTGTCTTGGTTGAACTAAAGGAAGCCAAGTGAAGAAAATTATTTTCTATCTTTAAAAATTTCCCCCTTGTTGATTTTCATTTTATTTTGCCCAGGAGTGCAAAAGGGTAAGTGTGGGGGTGTGATGAGTCACAATTTATACATCTTTTAGGCACCTAAGAAGGAGGTTTGCAAGACTATTCTGTGCTTAAGAATGGATTGTTAGCTAAGATGCATTCTATGGGGTTGAATACAGAGAAAATACAAATCTGTGTTAATTCAGATTTCTTAGCTAATAAAAGTATCACTCCTTCTTCTGCAGGTCAAGCCGAGTTGACCAGGGTCAACAAAAGGAGTCTCAGCCGAGATGAAGTCATTCTGGCCAGTCCGACTCCATCTCGGCCGGACCAGAGTCATCTCGGCAACCCATGCCTTGCAGCCCAGCAGCCCAGGAGAGAAGCCCAATTGTATTGACCACATCAGCTATCCAGCTCGGAGGCCATCTCAGCGTTAGCTCAGCTGCCATGTCACTCCTAGGAAATCTGCCATGTCACGTTAAGAGATCCGCATAGGGGTAGAATAGGATCTTTCACAATGTAATTCTGTTAGGATTCGTCAGGATTAGCATATCACAGCTCGTGTATTTATAAGAAGAGCTGTGCACTTTTTACACGTTCTGTCTTTGAATTCACTAAAATTCTATACTCACTGTACCCATTTTTCTCGCTCTCGCTCTCTCCGTTTTCACGGTGGTGCACGGTGCTCATTGGCGTTTTTCTCGATTGAGGAAGTGCAGGTCTGAGACTAGGAAGCTGAAGTCTGCCAGAGGGGACCGATCAGACTACTGACGCACTCTGGTGGAGCTGATCCTCAGCGTTCAGGCTAACGGAGGTGAATCACCACCATCAACCATGGCGATCGTCGTGGAAGATGGATTCATTTGAAGTCAGAACCACTGTCTTTGTATTCTGTTTCTATTAACCGATTTCACTCTGCATTTCATATCTCCTTCTCTTCCCTCTTCCTTAATTCATGTTTGAATCGCGATTGCATTTGAATATGAACAATGTTAAGCTAAGCCGATCGGAATTGGTTTAACTAATTCAGTAGGTAATCAGTTAACGATAGTTATTCAAGAACCTAAAATCAGCACTGCACCTAATCCCTGCCAACTGATGAGGTAGTGATTGCATAATTCCTCGGTATGGCAATGGACGAATGTTTGGCGATCGTCATAAGACTACTAAAGGCTGATATGGACTAAGAACTGGAGTGTGGAACCTGGACTGGACTTGAACCAATGGAACTGAACATGAACACAGTTATATAATAATAACAATAGTAATTAGTAACAGTAGTATATGTTTATTGCATTCATAGTCTTAGTTTACTTTCTGCTTTACTTGCACTCCAGCCCCCCCCCTTGTTTACTGTCTTTAAGTCTGAGGCAGAGGTAGTCCACCTCTGTGGCGTCTGTCTGCGCTCAACCAAGATCAGGCAGGATCGTCTCTGTTGAGGTCGACTCGGCTCAGTCTCTGTTGAGAGCAACTCGGCCATTGCCGAGGCGAATCAGTACTTTACATCTCAGATTCTACTCCACTTCACTTTACACCAATTCACAACTGAGCACACTGTGTCGTTGAGAAGAATGACCTAGGGTTAGCTATGCTATAATTAGCTTTAGTTATTTGATAAGCGCGTTGAAATGACTAAAAACGCCCATCATCACTACCCTCAATCCTCAGAGAGTAAGACTAGTGCAGAGGTAAAAGTTGCCGAGACTACGAAGCCCACACCTGCCCAATTGGCAACCATATTCACTACCGAAATGAAGTCGGCCGAGGAAAGCCGAGCCAACGCAAGAATGAAAGTTAACTCGGTCAAGGAGTCAAACAAAAGGGCCGACAAGCTCGCCGGAACCATTTCGGCTGCCAAGAATCAAACCCAAAGCAAAGCAAAGCTCGTCGTTCCACCCGGATCCGAGTTCGGAATTGCACAAGCAGCCACAACCAAACTCGACTCGCCAAGAGCCGAAACTTACCTGCTGAGTCAGTTGCAACCAAATAAGGCCGAGATCATATCGGCATTTACGACGCCGGATCAAGAACAAGCCGGCCAGAAGGATCTGAACCTATAAATGAGAAAATCCCCACCTCCACCACCCATGGAGCTAAAACCATTGCCTAGCCACTTAAAATACACCTTTTTGGGCAGTGAACAGCAGCTCCCGGTCATCATTGCAAGCAACCTCCTCCCGGAGCAAGAAGACAAGCTGTTGGAAGTCCTTAGGCAACACAAACAGGCAATTGGGTGGAAACTTTCTGACCTTCCAGGTATCAACCCCTCCATATGCATGCACAGAATATTAATGGAGGAGGACATTAGGCCCATAAGGCAACAGCAACGAAGGTTGAATCCTACCATTCTAGATGTAGTCAAGAAAGAAGTCACGAAGCTGCTTGCTGCAGGCATCATCTACCCTATCTCAGACAGCCAATAGGTGAGCTTTGTGCAAGTAGTACCAAAGAAATCTGGAATAACCGTCATGAAAAACCAACAAGATGAGTTGATATCTACAAGGATTCAGAACAGCTGGCGGGTGTGTATAGATTACAGAAAACTGAATCAGGCAACCCGCAAGGATCACTTCCCTTTGCCTTTTATTGATCAAATGTTAGAGAAAATAGCAGGGAAATCCCATTATTGCTTTCTGGATGGTTTCTCAGGATACATGCAAATACACATAGCACCGAAGGATCAACATAAGACCACTTTCACATGCCCATTTGGTACTTTTGCGTACACCCACATGCCATTCGGCCTGTGCAACGCTCCGAGTACATTTCAATGTTGCATGATGAGCATCTTCTCGGATTTTCTACAAGATTGCATGGAGGTGTTTATGGATGACTTCACGGTGTATGCAGAATCATTTGACGCATGCCTGAACAACCTGTCCAAGGTGTTGAAGAGATGCACTGACACGAACCTGGTTCTCAACTTCAAAAAATGCCATTTCATGGTGACCGAGGGAATAGTGTTGGGACACCTAGTCTCCAACAGAGGCATCGAAGTGGACAAGGCGAAAATAGACATAATCACTTCCCTTCCAAACCCCGCCTCTGTGCGGGAAGTTCGCTCATTTTTGGGACATGCAAGTTTTTATAGAAGGTTCGTCAAGGACTTCAGCAAAATAGCTCTGCCTCTATCCAAACTCCTACAGAAGGATGTGGATTTCAACGTTGACTAGCCCTGCATTGAGGCATTTCAGGAGCTGAAGAACAAACTCACATCCGTACCTACCCTGCAAGCACCAGACTAGAACCTGCCATTCGAGCTAATGTGCGACGCATCCAACTCGGCATTAGGAGCTGTTCTCGGCCAGAGAGCTGGAGTCGGCCAACCAGTCCATGCCATTGCGTATGCGTCTAGAACCATGGACTCGGCCCAGCAAAGTTACACGACAATTGAGAAGGAGATTTTGGCGATAGTATTCGCCTTAGATAAATTTCGCTCTTACCTTCTCGGTTCCAAAATAGTCGTGTTTTCTGATCACGCCGCGCTCAAATATCTGTTGAGGAAGCCGGATGCTAAGCCGAGACTGATCAGATGGATGCTTCTCCTCCAAGAATTCGACTTGGAGATCAGAGATAAGAAAGGTGCTGAAAATTCTGTAGCAGATCATCTGAGCAGGATTGAAAAGGGAAGCGAACTAATGCCAATCCGAGATGAATTCCTAGATGAACACCTCTTGCATATCAAGACGACTACACCATGGTTTGCTGACATCTGCAACTTCGTGGCAACATCTCAATACCCACAGGACGCATCTCGGTCATACAAGGAGAAACTCATAAGTGATGTTAAATATTATGTGTGGGACGATCCTTACCTTTGGAGATTATGCACTAATAAGATTATCCGCAGGTGTATCCCTGGCACCGAGATCAATTCGGTTCTCCGGTTCTGCCATTCGGCCCCTGGAAGAGGCCACTACGGCTCATCTCGGACTGCCAGGAAAGTGCTTGATTGTGGCCTTTATTGGCCTTCTATTTTCAGAGATGCTCATCAATTCGTCTCCACCTGCGACAAATGGCAGAAGGCAGGGATGGCCTTGAACTAGAGACATGAAATGCCCCAACAACCCATTCTATTCTGCGAAGTCTTTGACGTTTGGGGTATAGATTTTATGGGGCCATTCCCAATCTCCAATGGCTATTCATATATCCTGCTTGCCGTTAACTACGTATCAAGATGGGTAGAAGCCATTCCCACCAGAACCAATGATGCCAAGGTTGTAGTGAACTTTCTCAAGTCCAATATCTTCTGCAGGTTTGGTGTTCCCAAAGCACTCATCAATGACCAGGGAAGTCACTTCTGCAATAGAGCCATGGCCACCCTTCTTCAGAAATATGGGGTAGCACATAGGATAGCCACAGCATACCACCCCAGACAAATGGGCAAGCTGAAGTGTTTAACAGGGAAATCAAGCATACATTGCAAAAGATGACAAATCCCAGCAGGAAGGACTGGAGTAGACTCCTTGAGGATGCTCTATGGGCACATAGGACAGCATACCGAACACCTCTAGGGATGTCTCCCTACCGGGTTGTTTTCGGGAAAACCTGTCACCTCCCTGTGGAGCTCGAGCACAAAGCTTATTGGGCAGTTAAGCAATGCAACATGGCTTATGACCAAGCAGGAGAGCATAGGAAGTTCCAACTTCAAGAATTAGATGAACTTCGCATGGAAGCCTACGAAAACGCCAGGATCTACAAGCAAAAAGTGAAAAAGTTTCACGACCAAAATATCCTGAGGAAACTCTCCATATTGGCCAAAAAGTGTTGCTATTCAATTCCAGATTAAAGCTCATAGCAGGTAAGCTTCGTTCCAGATGGGATGGACCTTTTATTATTACTGACATATTTCCCCATGGCGTAGTACAACTAAGGAAGAAAGGACCAACCGCACCTTTCGGGTCAATGGGCACCAAGTCAAACCTTTCCTCAAAGGTCCAGCACCAATTGGAGAGAACATAGAGAACATTTCATTAGCGGAGCCGACTCCACCAGATGGCATTGCCTAGGCCGACTTGGCCAACCCCTCCTATCTAAGCATTGAGGGCAATGCCGAGATTAAGTGTGTGTGTGTGGGGGGGGGTTCTGTCCCCATCTGGGACTGATCATTCACGTCATATCTGCCCTTCTCTTCTCTAACTTTTTCATTTCGTTTCTTACATATCTGATATACTACTTTAAGTCTCATTAGTATTTTTGCTGCTTAAGTTTGTGTTAATAAAAGAGTCTTCACTGCCGAGTCTGCCACAGCCGGAATGACCTCATCCTAGCAGAATTACGTGTCCAAAAAGAAGAGAGGAAATTCCTAGCTGAGTCCGAGAGTTTGACGAGCCAGCAGAAGGAATCTCTTCATTCCCAAGCAAAAGCTACCTTGCCTGAAGAGAGCCAAACCTCTGGGTCCTAAGCGATAAGTGGCGGAAATGGGAAGAGGGAACCTTCAGAGTGAAGAAACAGAATCAGCCAGTGTGAGAATTTGAGCCTTGCAACAGAGATGGCTTACACTCCGCCATCCCCATTCTTTCTGAGTGATTTTTACAAGCATGTTAATTGTGTGTGCTGAATTTTGCCTTAACTCTCTGGATACAACTGTTTTACACATGCAGGAATGAAATGATCTAGGCCATATTTCTTATGAGCCCAGAGCCAAATAAGCTGTCCAAAAACAAGTTGACCCTTGTCACCCCCTTTTTGAGCCTAAATTGACCACTTTTTCTTGCAGCTCACTACAAGTCGAGGCCAGAAAAACCATTCTTACCTCACCCTCGAGAAGTCGAGGAGCTGTGGAATCGTCTTGGGAGTGAGTTAGAATCAAGTGTGGGGGAAGTCTAGGGAGCATAATTCGGTCAAAAAGCAGCTGAAGGTTCAGAAGAAGGAAAAAGGAGAGAAAATGGAATGAAAGAAAAGAAAAGAAAGTACATAAAAACAGAAAGCAGGCAGCTGAAATGAATAAGCTGAAATAAACAAAATCAGCAAGCTGCATGAGTAGAAGAAAGAAAGAATGTAAAACGACGAGTAAATAAAGATCAAAGGAGACCACAACAATTGGGACTGCCCTCATACTGGTTACACTCACTCCCCATTGCTCCTCTCCTCCCCGTGGGTCCTGAAGCTAGTTTTATTACATCCATTCAACCCATAACCTCAACCTCGCTACAAGCCAGAAAAGTCCTAGTGATCATAACTGTTGTGTTTCGCAGGTGTAAGAGGAGGGCTCTGTCAAGATATGGTAACACCAATCCCATGCAATGTTGAGTGTAAACACAGCCCAGACACTTGAGAGAAGCGAGAAAATTGAGCACATGAGTAAAAGTTCTATCACTCTAGGGGCACCCTTTCCCAATTGGAAACCATGAAGGCCCTTGAGAACCAAAGGAAGTAGCTCCTTGATTGCATGAGCGCCTTGAACCGGGATGAAGAGAGGCCGACTTTGTAGAGTCAGCTTAAGGAAATTAAACAGAAAAATCTCTCACTAAAATCACCCTTAATTGAGTCATTTGTTTTGCCCAGGGGTGCAAAAGGCTAAGTGTGGGGGTTTGATGAGTCATAAAATGTACATCTTAAGTGGACCTAAGAAGGGCACCATTGAGCAACTCACGAGCTTAAAAGATGACTATTAGCCAAGATCCAGATTAATGGCCTGAACTTGAGTAAAACACAACCTGTGCTTAATCAAGGTTTTTAGCTAACTATCTCTTCATTGCAGGTCCAACCAAGCCCAACCGCAACTGGCAGCCCAAGCCGAGAGCCTGTCAGCCAAAATTGAAGACTCGACCCATCCAACCAAAAGCATAATCAGGAAGCTTGGCCAAGGTGGCGCTCCACATCAGCAACACAAGAGCCAACTCAAGCGCCACATCATCTCCTGAGTAGCGTGCTATGCAAGACACAGCGAGGGTAGAACAGGGATTCTAATTGTAATTCTGTTGGGTTAGTTAGTCTAGTCCCTATATAAATAAGCAAAACACTGAACGATTAAGGGTCTTTGGCATTCAAACGTTTTCGCACCCATTCATTTCCAATTACTCTCGCTTATCCTCGCTTCCACTCACGGTGGTGCAGTCTTTGTTAATGGCGCCTCTCGATTGAGGAGATGCAGGCTAGGAACTGAGCGGTTGAAGGTCACTGGAGGGAACCGATTGGAGCACCAATGTACTCCAGAGGACCTGAACCTCAGCGTCTTAGTTAGAGGAGGTGAATCATCACCGTCATCCATGGCGATTGTCATGGAATACAGAGTCATCGAATCTAGGCCCTGTGCTTGTATTTCATTTCCAATATTATGAGTATTTCAGCATTCTGAATTTCAATTGCATTCTTGAACTCTTAATCCGATTACTGAGTTGCGATTTGCACAAAGTAACGTGAACAATGTTAAACTAAGCCGATGGGAACTGGTTTAACTAATTCAGTAGATAATCACCTAACAATTGTTGAGTGAGGATCTAAAATCAGCTTGAACGTAATCCCTGCCAATTGATGAGGTAGCGATTGTGTAAATCCTCGGTATGACAAGGGATAGATCTTTGGCGATTGCCATACGAACATTGGAAGCTGATAAGGACTGTAATTGGAGTAATTGAACTGGAAAAACTTTAATACCTGGAACTAAACATGAACACATTCGTAGCAATAGCATTAGGAGTAGTACAATTGCATTTGCATTATAATTAGATTCAGTTCTGTTTTTCGTCAATCTTTAATGTGGCTTCGATTACAACCCTCAACCCCCATCAGTTACTGCTTTAAGTCTGAGACAGAGATAGTCCCTCTCTGTAGCGTCTGTCTGCACTCAGTCTCTGCCGAGAGCGACTCAGCCAAGTGCTGAGAAGAGTTAACACTCCACCTTTCAGATTCTACATCATTTTACTTCGCACTAAGCCACAACTGAGCGCACTGTGTCCTTAAGAAGAATGACCTAGGGTTAGCTATACTATAGTTAGCTTTAGTTATTTGATAAGCGCGTTGAAACGACTAAAAATGCCCAATCATCATTGGCCAATTGTCCTATCTGCGTCTTGAGGTCTTGGATGGTGGCGCTCATATTTTGTTGGAACTGCATGTTGCTAGAGTTCATGTTTAGCTGGAACTCCATATTGCTTGTTGCTAACTGATTCATCAAGTCCTCTAGAGATGGTGAGTTGCCTTTTGATGGCATTCTCTGTTGTTGTTGTTGTTGGAATGGTGGTGCCTAGTATTGCGGACTCGACTGTTGATAATAACTTTGACTTGGAGGCACACTCGGAGCAGATCCAAATCGTTGAGCCGAATATGGCCCTTGACTAGAACTTGGCCAAAATTGCTGCCTTCTAAATTGTTGATTATCAAACTGTCGACTCTAGTACGGCTGCTTCTTGTACTAATAACCACCTATTGCTCCAACACTCTTTGGATGGTTGATAAACTCATTTTTAGTCATCTTAATGGGCATCAAATAACTAAAGTTAACTATAGTATAGTCAACCCTAGGTCATTCTTTTCCAGGACACAGTGTGCTCGATTGTGATTTAGTGTGAAGTAAAATGACGTAGAATCTTAGATGTAGGATATTGACTCGTCTCGGCCATTGGCTGAGTTGCTCTCGACAGAAACTAAGCCGAGATGATCTCGAGAGGGATCAATCTGGTTTGGTTTCGGCTGAGTGCAGACAGACGCTACAGAGATGGACTATCTACATCACCGAAAAGCGATAAACATGGGGGGGTTGGAATGCAAGTAAAGCAGGAAATAAACTAATTCTACGAATGCAGTGAAAATATACTAATGCTATTGGTTTTACTACTACTATTATTATTATTATATAACTGTTTTTGTGTTCAATTCTATTAGTCCAGTCCAATCCAATTTCCGCGCACCAATGCTCAGTCCATATTAGCCTTGGGAAGTCTTATGGCAATCGCTAAAGGTTCGTTCATTGCCATACCGAGGAATTACGCAATTGCTACCTCATCAGTTGGTAGGGATTAAGTTCAGAGCTAATTTTAGGTTCTCGATTAACAATCGTTAAGTGATTACCTACTGAATTAGTTAAACCAGTTCCAATTGGCTTAGCTTAACATTGCTCACAATTCAATTGCAATCACGGATAAAATCATGAGTTGAAGAAGAGGAAGGGAATGGAGATAAGAAATGTAGAATGAAATTGATTAATAGAAAACAAAGTACAAACACAGTGGTCTGAATTCAGGTGGATCCATCTTCCACGACAATCGCCATGGTTGATGGTGGTGGTTCACCTCGAATAGCCTGAGCGTTGAGGATCAAATTCACCAAAGTGTGTTGGGAATCCCAATCAGTTCTCTCTGACAAACTTCGGCTTCCCAGTCTCAGACCTGCATTTCCTTGATAGAGAGAAACACCAATGCAGCACCGTGCACCACCGTGAACGGAGAGAAACGAGAGTGAAGAATGGAAATAATGGAAGTGTATTAAGAGTGAATTCAAAGACCCCTAAAAAGTGCACAACTCCTCCTATATATACACGAGCTATGACCTACTACTCCTAACGATTCCTAATAGAATTACAACGTGAATTGTCTATTCTACCCTTGCATAATTTGCACAGTGAGCTACTCTAGGAGTGACGTGGCAGTTGAGCTGGAGTTGAGGTGGCCCTAAGCTGGATAGCTGACGTGGATAACATCTTTGGGCTGCCCTTTATTGGACTGCTCCTACTTGGGCTGGTGGGCCATGAAGCATAGCCTGATTTGGTTTGGTCGAGTTGTAGATGGTCTTGGCCGAGACGATTTCATCTCGGCCAAGTCTTCTTATGATGGACCTTAGAACATCTCGACTGATCCTGCAAGAATAGAAGAGTTAGTTAAGAACCTCAAATTAGCACAAATTTATGTTTTCTCTATTTTTAGGTCCACAACATGAATCTCAACTAACACTCAATTCTTAAGCACAAGATAGTCTTGAAAACATCCTTCTTAGGACCATAAAAGATGCATAATCTATGACTCATCAATGGTCTGACTCGGTTTCTTGTAGTGTTGGGCACATATCTGTAGGCTGCTCCATGGAAGTACAAATTCCATAGACTCTTGTTGCCATATTTGGTTAATGTTGTCCAATAGCAAGATGCCTTACGAGTGATGTCAGCTTAGTCAATTGATTTTCCAATCTCAGGTTGTCAATTGCACCGACTGCATTCACCATCCGTCAGCTCCTTTGATCCCAAATTGTTGTGTATTGCTTACCATATTGGAGATTAGGTGCCTCGTTGTTGTTGGTGTCTTGT
>JAENHJ010000013.1:0-15966 GCA_025330945.1 Mucuna pruriens
CAATTGTAGAAACGCCTGCACATAATAAAGATATTTAACTCCATACTGACGACATTACCTGACTTGTTATAAAGCAATAAAAACTCACGTTCAGAGTCGCGAATGTTATACAATAGAAGAGATAAACACTATGTACACTTTTTCTCGAAAAGAGATGATTGACTTGTGCCGTAGTAATGTTTTCTACAAGTACCTCCTACGCTGTTTGCAAATCTAAAGGGATTTGGAAGTAGAAAGAGAGACTAATGAGTAATTTCTCGAAAGACAATTTGAGGTGATATGAGTACCAGTTAAAATTCACCTAATATCTTACTTAAAAGATAAAATAATTGCTAATTATACCGCCAATATTGATATATATACTGAAAATTGATACACTATCACAAATACACTTTCATCTGAGATATACAAATCAATTCACGTAGCAATTTACACTCCACAATTGATCTATTAAAATATTAACACGAGTGCTCTACTTTAATCAAATATTAACGTCTTTCATAAATATTATAGATAATAAATTAATGTATAACCAAAATTATATACATTAAAATAGTTGAAAGATCAAATTCTCACGCATAAAATTAGAGGAACAAAATTTATTGATATACCAAAAACATAATTAAACCTTTTAAATATTTAATCTTATATGGATATTAAATATAAAATTACAAATAAACTAATATTAAACATCTTACACTCTCAGCATATATGGAAATAAAAAGTGTCTTAGAGTACATTATCATAAGAGATTATCATATAATTTTTAAATGGATGATATTGATTAATCTCACTTGATAAATCCTATATATAAATTACAAATTTGAAGTTTTCTCTTTAAAATATACAACCTTTCTCATTTTTATGCAACCACATCTTTATCATTTTATGAGATAGGTTATATTGGAACACTAATATCAAATTAAATTCAATATAATTAGTTTTTATTCAAAAATCTTATTTATTTATACTTCAACAAAGATAAAGTCTAGTGCTTAAAGAGATTGGTCTTTCACACCATAACAAACTAAAATTTAAATTAATGTCATAGATTAGTTATAAGGATTAGTTCAGCACTTGTGAAAGTTCAATGATTCATTCATAAATGAACGATGGTCCAACTTAGTGTTAAAATAATAATACACACAATAATAATAATAATAAAATATATCAGTTAATATTCACATATATATATCATATCTTAAAATTTTAAAATTTGAGACTCAATATTCTCATTTTAAAGTTGATTCTTTCGTAATCAATTTTATTGATTTTCATTTGTTTTGGTTTGATTAGGATCCTCGACCAATTTGAAAAATGATTAAGTTTTAGGTCAATAGACCAGTTGAATTAGTCAATCTGGTCTGCTACCATTTCAGTAATAAACCTCTACCTAGAATACGAGGATATAGGTGGCTTTCATATTATTTATTTTCTTAATTTATTTAACTAATACTTAATTTCATCTCTCATCAAATATTAAACACAACTAATATTTAAAAATCTTGAAAAATATTTATTAATCAATGACTTAAACATAAATATGATGTAAATATTTTTGCATTTTTATTTTTATAATATTCTTTTTATTTCCCATCCTAGATAGTTGAAGTGACGATATAACTAATAAAATAAATAATATTAATTAAAATAAATAAGAAATATAAAATATCTTAAATTAGAGATAATTATATTATAAGTACATAATTTGAGTAAGTAATATATTTATTATAAATAAGATAATGAAATAATAATTTATTTTTAATATATTACTAGCAATAATAATTTGGTCTCTAATATATTTTTAATTAAATAATTTTATTCCAAACTTTATGCTTAAAAATATATAATTTAGTTACTATTATAGCATTTTTAAATTAAGAGGTGTGATTGTGACACTCAAACAAAGGTGTAAAACTTTTTGATATGACTATTAAATTCTATTATTTTTATATTTTTAATACATTTATTTTTCTGAATCAAAATAATAGTTTAAGCAAAATATATATACAACCTTTTGTTAACGAGAAGTCAGTGATTGAACAGTCATGACAAAGAGATCTCAACAACAAAACAGAGGTGAGTGTAGTTGAAAACCCTATGAGCAAGCTGTGTCCAAGGATTTGGCAATCATGATTGTCGAAAATCTATGCCAAACATCGTGAAGGATGCAGAAAGTGATTGAAGGCGATGGAGGGTTGGCACAATCTTCACTCTTCAATTTCTTCTCTGGTGAGAATTGGCTACAATGTACTTTAAGACGTTTTTGGTATGCGTTTTTCTAGAACAGTTGCAGAAAAGAAAATAGAAAGAAAACAAGTCTCAAATTAATTTAGTTTAATGTATAAATTATAGAAATTTTAAAATAATATTATCTCTGCATGAACGAATCTGGTTAGTTTATAACAAAACTATGCTTATAGGGCAAAATGATCTAAATAGGTCGCTGGTGGTCCTGAGGCAATGATAAATTTTGATGTTATCTTATCATCACTCGTACATCTATGGGTTACTTACCACACAAATTTCATGGTTTACTTCAGTCAAATTCCTTTTGTGGGCTAGTGTGTCCCGCAGTGAGTTACTGTATCAGAAGGAATCACAGAGCTTGATGAGACTTTCATGAAATTGGGGCTGCAGAGTAGAAGTGAAGGCTGTCTAAAACTCAGGTTTCTGCATTCTATAAGACTGAGTTTTCAGTCTCTGCAATTGAAGAGCACAAGGCTTTGGTCATCAATGTCAAGATCTCTTATGACTATGAGTCGGACTGAGAAGAAAGTGCTCAACCGATGAAGACATCAGAGTCTGTTTTGTTCTTTCTAGAGGCCTAGAAACATATCTGTTGAATGATGTCAAATGATAATTAATAATCTTTTGCTTTGTAATGTTTGAATGTTCTAAATAAGTCTGTGTATTATGGATAATTGAGATGACATGCTTAAGGTATTATGTAATATTATTATTATTGTATTTTTGTTTACTAAAAGAAAATATAAAAACAATATTGACTGCCTTTTAAAATACATTTTGTTATTCAATTAAAGTTTTAAATTGTGATCACATTTTTTTGGTAATTTGACATAGTAAAATGACAGAGAAATACAACTGATGCAGCTTATAATCATAATGAAAGATAATCTACAAACTTGATGTTGCTTAAAATTTATAATAGATCATATTTTTAAACCTGTTTTGATTACAAAAAGACTTTGGCTTTTAACAATGCCTAGTTGATCTGGTTGGTATTACTTATTAGATGAAGTTTCATGTAATAACTTAGTCTCTGACAGAAGTAAACGGAATATCGTAATAAAAGGTTATCTGAAGATTAGAGTCTTGCAACGCATTATCATCACTGCATGTAAGAAAATATACACTGTCAAAATTACAGAACCAAGATGCAAGAATAACGTGTGTTAAACATACTAGTAGTTTTTAACTTTTTATGCTGCCAACAAGGTGAGCTAGCAATTGTGCACCAAGGCTAAATATAAAATGAAAATATGTATTAAATTTAACCAATAATTAAAACATTCATAATGGTTAATGATTAATATTAAATAAAATACAAATTAAAAGCTAAAGAAAAATTCCTTATTTGGTTACGACAAAGGCGAACTCCTTTGAACTTTCCAGCCATATAGACTCATCCTCATCTCTAATGACAAGTGCAATGCCATACGAGTAATTTTAGAGATGGCTACTTTTTATATAGAAGATTAGAAGTTGCAGCTAATTGTAGAATGACTTTCAATGTCAAGTTTATAGATATTAGTTGTTATGATTAGGAGTTAGAGTTAGATGGTTAGTTATGGTTAGTCAGTTGATTGATTCTTATTTATATGTATAATCACATCTTGTCACAACCTAAATCATGACGTTGTGGACCCTAGCAAAACCGAGTCGGCCAGAGAGGTCGCCACCCATGCTGGTTTAGTGAACCAGAAACCTTTTGGCAAGCGCTGTCGCGAGACCTGACAGTGTGCCGGAATGGTTACACGCTAGTAGGGCATAAAGGCTGTCAAAGATGTATCACTCGATAGGCTACCTCAAAGCATACTGAGGAGAGACGTGTTCGGGATGGGAAATGTGGCTTGGTTTCTCCTAGAGCGTGGAGGTAGATTTTATGGGGTATGAAATCTCTGCTTTCGCCTCCTCGCAGCTCGAGTTTTGTGTCTGAGCCTGATCTAGGCATGGTGGTTCATGACAACAGGCTGAAACTCGTGTCTGGCTTGGCTTTCATTGTGAGTGAGCCCGAGTCGGCCTCACACTGACTGAGGCCGAGTCGGCTTGAGTAGGCGGCCTGAGTTCGCTTAAGTACGTGCCAGCAGTGCTTCTACAGAGGGACCTGCCCAGTAGAAGAGGACTCCGCTTTGAGAGGGTGGTAGGAACCCGACTTGGGACTGATGTAAGAGGGATTAGAATACTAACCGGTGTTCTGAGGCGACTCGGACGTGTCTTCCCTGCCTTTTGACCCAATGCTTGATCTTTTCTCCGCTACTGGTCCTCCTTCCGTCTCCGGCTGCCGCCTCTCTCTGTCTGTTGTTCCCTCTTGGTCTCGCGAGTCCTCTCTCTCTCTCTCTGCTGATGTCCCCTTTTTCTCTTCTCTGCTCTCTATAGGTCTCGAGAGGTCGCATAACAACTCAATCCCAAGATTTTCTCGATATTATTCTCTCTCTTTCAGCTTTCTCCTATGACGCCTGGGGCCCATCAGATGCGTGGAGACTCACTCACAGTGGAGATCGAGTCAAACTAAGATCGCCAAACGTGACTCTGTACTCTGCCTCACTTTTGGATCAGTACGAGATGGCCCAAATGCCGTGAATTGGGCCTGGCTGAAAGTGCGAGATGGACTCGCCCAGAATTGGGCCGGGCTCGAGGAGTGGCTGACGCTATTCGCCCTGACATTTTAGGTGCTAAGGCTGTTCTCTTTATTTGCATTCAAGATTTGCTCAGAACGCGAATAAAGACTTGAGCCTTCCGGGGACCGATCACTGGGGTGGTCCCAGGACTGAGTAGTGAGCTACTATGGGCAAGTGGTCAGTTGGGATTCCATTGTGTGTTCACATTTGGAGAAGCCATCAGAATGGTTGCTCATGATTACTAGGCCCGCTTGGGCCTAGGTTTGATGGTGCCGTTGAATCGCCCTAATTGGGTTGGCCTTTCGAGCTTCCTTTAGGTGCTCAGGCTTGAAAATGGCCATTGGGGTATTTTTTCAAGTGATCACTAATTTTCCGCTGGGCGCCAGGTTCACGGTGTCGCTAACTTCGTTTTGACTTGTCAATTATTGCTTTCCATTGGGTGCCCAAATTCAAGGGCCATTGGGCTGTCTGTCCGAGGATGACTTACAGGGCTTTCCTGGAAGCGCCTAGGCTTGATGGATGCTGGCCGAGCCGCTCGACAGCTGGCCGAGGTGGATCATAGCATCCGAGTCGGCTGACCTTGGCCGAGACGGGTTGAATACTATATGAGTCGGCCCGGGCGCTGGCCGAGACGGTAATGAATGTTATTCGAGCCTGGCCGACGCTTGGTCGAGACGAATTGAATGCTATCTCGAGTCGGCCCGACGCTGGCCGAGACGAATTGAATGCTATCTCAGTCAGCTTGACATTGGCCGAGATGGGTCTGATCGAAATTATTTTTTGTTTATTATCATTTATTTATTTATTTATTTATTATTTTTCATTTTTTTCTTTTTTTTTTTGAACTCGTGCAACCGAAGCGGGTGCGCTGTGGGGAACGCGCCTAGTCGCTTTTGGACACGCCTCGTGGTCTCAGGAAGTATTGAGGGCGGCAAGGGCGCCATCATTGCTGCCTGTGGGAGGTGGCGCTTGCAATCGGGCGGACGCAGCCAGTTTCGAGGGCGGGGTTAAGCGCGGTGAGGCGCGTTTCATTTTCCTCACTTCGCTTTTTTCTTCTTTTTTCTTCTTCGCTGTCGTTTCTTCGCTACTTTTCTTGTCTTTTCCTTCATCACCTTTTTCCCGAACGCCATGTCGTGTACTTAAGTTCCGAGTGCTCGCCCTCTTTCTTCTTCGCCTCTTCGGGTGAGGCTTTAGAAGTCATGCCCAGAGCCGTTGCTGGGAGGGGCTAGCGCCAACCCCTATGTCCTCAAGGCCCTGTAGCGGTCCTCCAGCCGGGTCCATAAGTGACGGCTGAGAATGCTGCTGAGATGTCCCGCCTCGAGGTGGAGTCTCCGCGCACTGATGGAAGTGGGTCCGTGATTCTCATGGGGCTCGCTGAGATTGTGCGCGTAGGGGCGAGAGCGCGATGCGACGCCATGAAGCGGGAGGCAACCGCTCGCTCTATATGTATGACTTTGTTGGCATGATTTGGGAGTGGTTCTCCCTTCGAGTTCTTTTTGAGCGGATGTCTTGATGATGTGATAGCCCCTTCAATCGAGATCCCAACGGTCGGGCAGCTATTCAGCCTTTAAGGTGGTCCGCTCTGGCTTAGGGATCAGGCTCACCGCCTCCCGCCTTCGAGTCACTACACCGCCCGAGTCGGCCCATCCGCTGGGCGGCCTCGCCGACTCCCTGCCCAACTCGGCCTCTTTCACTTCCTACACCGCCTCCTACAAAGGCTTCAAGAGCCGGTTTGGAAGACTCATAGCAGCCGAGGCTGGGGCTTGCATTCTGCTGACCCACTCGCCACCAGATCGATGGCAAAGAGCCTCCAAAGTTTAAAGGATCGGCGAGGAGTCAACTCCCCCTAGAGGCTAAGGTTGATCTCGCAACTGTTGGACAATCCGCCAAGGGGATGAACCGCCGAGACATCGCTCTCGATGTCCTCAGCAACGCTTACTTTAAGGCTCGAAAGAGTGAGTGCCTCTTTTCGTTGTTTCGAGTCTTCCGCACGAGTGTGCCGATGTTCTATGTGTTTTGCCTCGCAGGTATGTTGAAGAAACAAGGTGTTGATATGGCTGTAGCCGAGTAAAGAAGGCCCGCCTGTCAATGACGCTAGGAGTTCCTGCCGAGCCGGATCGCTGCCATGCCACCGAAAGCAAGGCTCGCCATCAGTTGGCAGATGATCTGGGCTCAAATGGCCGGTAGCAAAAGGCCCAGGCAAAGAGGCGGCTACGAAAAGGTCGACTCGCCTCTGGCCGAGGAGGCATCGCTAAGAAGGGGAAGGCTGCTGGCTGTTCCTTCTTTCTCCACCCGTGTCTCCCGCAGCCTCAAGGCAGGCGGTGGTGATGGGCGGCTCGGCATGCCTCTGAGGCTTGCTCTGCTGTGCCCCCTTCGTTGGTTCCACGTGGGGGCCCGGCTTGACATGCGTGGCTTGCTTCCGTTAGCCGCTTATCCCTCACGACGTGGATCACTGGTCTCACCTGGAGTGGAGGTGTAGCTGGATATGGTGATCGGCTTATATGGCCTCGCCTTCCATAGCCTCTCGTGGAAGTTTTGGAGAGGCATGCAAGGTTGAATAAATAGGCCAAAGAGGCTATTTCCAAAGAAAGAGTTGGAGGAGGTCTTTAAGGCCAAGGCCGAATTGTTGGTCGAGGTTGAAAAATGAAGGAGGCTGGTCGAAGGCCTGTGCTGAAGTGGAGAATTTGAAGGCCCAACTTGTCGCTTTCTCAAGTCGAGTCCTCTTTTGCTAAAGACAAAGGTCTCTCATCGAGGCTGAAGTGTCTTCGCTGAAGTCTACATTTCTGCCGATTCTCGCTCAAGGGTAGTGGAGGCGAGGCTTCTCTGCTTCAATGGGAAGCTTTGGCGGCAGACATGAGGCATCAAGCTGAAGGAGGAGAAGGCTAGTCTGCTGAGAGGCGTGCTTGGAAGGAGCCATCGAGAGCAAGATGAAGATGGCTTTCAACAAAGCCCTTTAGGCAGTATAGCTTTTGTTGGCCCTCGATTTCACCTCAGCCCCATATGATATGGCTAAGGATGTTAAAGACTGGGAAATTGATTCTCTTGGATTAAACTTGTAATTGTACAAACTTATTTATTAATGAAATGATGCATCTTTCCTCAGGTATTTGTATGTTTTTATTTTGCTTTCTGTCAGGTGTTAGCTGGATTGGGGTACTGGTCTTGACTTGGGTCTATCACATACATGGGAGACTAGAGGAGTCGATAGGTTTGGCCCATATAATCTCAGATTTGGCTTAATGGAAAGGGTTTAATCAACTTAATATGGGTTATGGGCTAATGGATTAACATCTGTAAGGGGCGACTCCGAATTTGGATTAGTGAGGGTGGTGACCATTATTTGTTATGGGATGCGTGACTCGACCAAGAGAAAGGCGGTGTCCGGATTTGATGTGGTAGTCGACTTTCACACTGGATGAGTGAAGAGTAGTATAGGCTCAGTGTGGTTTTGACTGGGTCAGCTTATGGCATGGGTGGTCGCGGTGTCGTAGCTACATGGGGGCCGCATTTGGACTGGAGACGTACCTACGTGGGGCTGGCCGAGATCGAGACAACTACCACAATGCTAGGTTGAGATGGAGGCTGACTCTATGGTGGTCATCGGACGGAGCGGGCTACGTGACGGAGCTGCTACGCTGGATGGAGGCGGCTACGGATGGATGGTCGACGGGGCGGCCTACGCTGGGCTCGAGTAGGTGGATACCTAATTAATTGACTTGGCCAAACCGAGATGGAATCATCTTAGGGCAAACTTAGAATGCAGAGTTTCTCCTATTTCCAGAATGCGCACTTAGTGTTATTATTTTTGTTGCTTTTTGTTTCTATATTATTATTTTCTTTGATGCACTACCTCGACTGTATCGCCGCCCATTGAGCCATCAATGATCTTCGAGGGTCCGTGAACGGAGACGGCACCTTTGATTGCGAATTATTCTTTAACAATGTAGATTTTTGTTGAATTAATAAGACTTAGCATGTAGACAAAGCGAGATAAAAATGAAACGGGCTTTATTGATAATGCGTGATTTACAAAGTGAAAATATGGTTTTGCGCATTCTTGCTGCGATAGGTTGTTTGATAGGATCGACGAGGCAGCCCTCGCACTTGGTTTCCCCTAATCCTATTTTTGGTTCCTGCTTGGATGTGACGACTTTCCACCGCCGCTTAAAGTGAGATTTCGGGAAGAACTTCTTGACCGAGTCCGAGCTGACGGGTGTTTGAGGTCGCCCTTCAACGTCAGCTAGAGTAGCGCTCCACCCGAGAAAGCGTGCTTTTACCACATATGGCCCTTCATAGTTGTGCCCATTTTCCTCCCGGTTGTGCGTTGCTAGAGTACTTTTTGAGGACCATGTCCCCCTGCTTGGAACGTCCCGAGGTTTCTACTTTTTGTCGAAGGCACTTTTAACCCTGCTTTGATAGAGCTGACTGCGGCATAGGGGTCGTGAGAGCGTTTTTCCTCGATCAGGTTTAGCCGATCGTGCGCCTTTGGATCCATTCGGCCCTTTCTAATTCCGCTGGCCGAGACCCTTAAAGAGGGTATTTTGATCTCTATCAGAGGATCTGCTTTCAGCACTATAGACCAGTGGAATAGGTGTTGCTCCTGGGAGGTTCGCATAGAGGTCCTATATCCGTGTAGTGCATAGGTAACATTTCATGCCAATCTTTGTAGGTTACCGCCATTTTTCCGTATATTTTCTTGATATTTTTGTTGGCTGCCTCAACTGCCTGCCTCATCCGTGGGGCGATAGGAGTAGAATCTGTGATGACGGATCTAGAATTGCTTCACACGCTCTGGCCATCATCTTGTTGTTCAGATTGGTGCCAGTATCTGTAATGACGGGATGGGATCCCCGTGAACGCAAATGATGTCCTTTTTGAGGAATTTGACCACTACGCCATTTAGGTTACGCTGAATACGACGCTGCCTCTACCCATTTGGTGAAGTAGTCGATGGCTACTACCATATGAACCTATGCCCGCTGGAAGCCTCTGGGCCTGAGTGGGCCCGATCACATCTATGCCCCCGACATAGAAAAACCACTCATGGTGCAGCCGACTCATGTAGGGAGGAAGGAGCGACATTGATACGGCCATGGACCTGGCATTTCAAACACCTTTGGACATGTTGGTGACACTGATCTCCAACTTAGTCCAAGCATACCTCATGCGCTGAGTATCTTATGCGAGCCATGGTATGGCCACTTGTAATGGTGTCAGCGTTCCTTCGTGGACTCTTCTATTATCCGTCTCCGCCTCGTGGCGACACACGACGCAGTGTCATGTCTGTGTCCTTTGTATAGCACGCTTCCGGCCAGAGTAGCCGGGCCGCCAGCTCTCTCAACGCCCTTTGCATTTTCCGATGCCTTCCGGTATTCCCCTTTTTCCAAGTACCTTTTTATGTCGAGGTACCTGTGGTTCTAGGTCCGCTTTTGGGTGCTCCGAGGCCCGTGTGGCAATAGATCATTTGACGAGGAGTAGCCTGACTATGTATGGTCATCTCTCGCCCGTCATTTGCTCGTACTCATGGCCGATAGTGGTCGCCAAGGCATCCGCCATTTGATTTTCTTTCGGGCACGTCGGTGGAAATGTGACTGCGTCGAAGGGCTTCGTCATTTCCGCGTAGTCGTGGTACGGGATGAGTTTGCTGTCCCGTGTTTCCCATTCTCCACGAGCTCGATAGGATCACTGTGGCCGAGTCTCCGTAGACCCGAGTCTCTTGACCTGGTGCTCCTGTGGCCATGGCTGAGTCTTAGCTAGTTGGGAGGCTTCTGTACCGCCATAGTTGTCGGTGGCTAATCGAACTCTCATGTCAAAGTTGGCTAGCGAAGTACAATGGTCGCGGGAGGCTTGAGAGGCCACGCTAACCCGATTTCCCTAACACGTTAGACGCTGCCGAACCACATCAGCCCATTCGCTGCTTCGGTACGGGACTCAATCTCCCCGCTGCCAAGGATAAAGTGTTCGTCTGTGGAATCTGTGGAGCCGTGGGTCAGGATCCGCCAGCCGGGTGATAGAGCCAGCGATCCTGCCAGTGAGCACCCCTTTACAGCGTGACGGTTCGTGCTGGGCTGCGTCAAACTCCTGATAGAGCTATTTGGCCAACGTATATGCGCCCGTAAGCGCAGGCTTTTCCAGTGATATATTTGACGGGTCAGTCTTTGGCTACTAGCCTGGACTGGAAGCGACAACATGTATGGTCGGCCTTTTGGCGGCCCAGCACCAACGCCAAGAAGAAAAGTTCGCCTGTTTAGTGGCCGACAGCATCTTCTCGCAACTGTGAACCTCTGGCTGGTAGTAGATCGTCTGCTCTTTTCCCAGCCTCATCTTGCTGTCCTTAGCATGCAACCCATGGACTCGCCGAGCACTCGTAAGCGTACAAGATCGAGGTTTCAGGCGAAGTGGACGAGGACCGGGCATTCCGTACTGCTCGATCTTCTCGAAGGCTTCTGGCATTCTGCATCCCATTCTAACTTATGCCAAGCCTGGCCGGCTTGAATAGGGTTACGCCGCTAATTGGGAAATGAATCGCTATGAAGTTTATTCGCCCCAAGAAGCCCCTGACTTCCGGAAATCATGGTGGAGGCATTTCTGCATTTTGCCTTATCCCGGTCCATTTCGATACCCTTTCACTTACCACAAAGCCCAACAATTTTTCCTCAGCCATCTTCAAGGTGCATTTGGCGGAAGCTAAGTCTTTAGGCCTCAGACTTCAAGGGTCTACCGGGCCACTCAGAGGTCTTCGGCGTGTCACGCCCGAGTTTTGATTCTTGGCAATCATGTCGCCGACATATACCTCGATACTCCTGCGCATCATGTCGTGGAAACAAGCGTCACCATTGTTTTGGTAGGTTGCCTCCGCATTTTTGAGGCCAAATGGCATTACCTTGTAGCAAAACGTTCCCATACAGGACGAAGGTCTGCTTTTCTCTCGATCTTCTTCGCCATTAGAATTTGACTGCACTGAGAAACCATCCATGATAGTGAGGCAGCGACGTGTCTGACATGGTCTCATTTAGTCATGTCGTAAAAAGGAAAATTATCCTTGGGCCGGGCCTGTTTAGATCCGGCAGTCGGCTACTACTATCATGCGCATTTCTTTCCGCCCTCTGGGCACCGGGTACGATGGCGTTTGGGTCTCACCTACTGGGGACAGTTAGTGACGCCAGTGCACCCGGCGGCCCCACTGCTCGCTTCTTTCCCTTGACTTTTAAGGCGTCACTGCCGTAAGCCTCCTCCGCAGAATCTGCTGGGTAATCTGGGTTGCTTTGGGGAGTTATGGGGAGTCTATGTTCCACTATGCTACTTGGCTTCGAGGCTTTTACGATGTCTCGGCATGTACTACAGCAACATGCCCTGAGTAACTCTGCAGCAGCTCCTAGGAGCAGCCTTTCTCGATTCTTGTGACATCCGACTCTGCTCGCAAGACTTCTCTTAGCCCTCTCGTGCCCCCTCAGGTTCACGCTTTCTAACTCCCGGCCAGGGTTGAAACTTTGGTCTTTCCAGTTCCGATCCGCCTTCTACCTCCAAAGCCTCTTCTGCCTTCCTCCTACCAGGTCCATCAGAATAAGGTCCGCATACAGTCAGACGTTGCTAGTGGACAGTTCAAGTATTGGTGGTGTTTTTAAAGGAGTTTCTCCTGTTTTAGAAATGAAAAGGGAAAAGAAAGAAAAGGCAAGAAAGGATTGAAATTTACGGAATGCATGACATTCGAAAGTCGCCCGAAGGCGAGTTACAAAGGAATTACATTGTAAAGAGAAATTGTCCAAAAGTGGTCTGTTCAATTAGCTAGCTGTCCTCAAGAAACCACTCTCAGGCCCACTACCTACTACCACGCATTTTCACGAACGAAAAGCTGCCCCACGCCTGTCAAGCGTACCGTCATCTAACCACCCCAACCAAAATCCCCTTATTTTCCTGGATTTCAATCGCTGGATCCCTCCTAGAAGAGGACCGAGCCTTTGCCAGGTCGCAATTCTCTTGATCACAGACGCCAAACGCCGCGTTTTCCGGCCATACGGGCTCTTCCGCTCTGCAACGATCCCCCTAGTGCTTCGAAGAAGCCCAGTATCCCTCAAGGTATCCATCGTAAACCACTATTACCTCTACACCGACCAACTTTGGCCTACGATGAATTTAACTCCGTGAAGCGGAGGAGGCAGCCCCCGCACTGGACCCTGCCTAAAAGGCACTGACGCTTAATATCCATGACTTGAAGAGGACGTGGAACAGTAGCCAACGAGACGGGGAGAGTGATCCATGACGCTACTCTAAACAGCCGAATGCCCTCACCATCACTGGCCCGCTCAGTCACCGCAAGGAACCCAGCCTGTCTGTGACTTCTGCAGACGCCGATGGAAGAGCCACTGTCATTTTAGTAATCATGTAGGTCCCGAGATTGACAAAGAATATGAAGGGACAAGATGCGTCTCTTCCTCACTGATCTCTCGTCCTAGCGTCAACCCCGAACAAGCGAGACCGCCTAACAACGACCCAAATCTTCAAAGATGTCCGGCTGGGGCTTTTAGACTTTCAAGAAGAGATTGCGGAGCCCGACCAAAGAAGACAGAAAGCGAGATGCGTGCTTGCCTGTTCATATGGTCCAACACTGGGATTTAATTCATTCAGCCTCCTTTCCTTAGGTGCCTCTACCCTAGGATCCTTCCCTCCGAAGCTAGCCTGCATAGACTCTTCCGCTACTTGTCATTCCCCTGTCCTCCGCAATATTAGTAACCTCCTACTACTGGGATCTCTGGGTTGCCTTCAACGTTCCTGCACCTGTCATAATGCCAATGGACACTTGATTATCCTTGTGCGGCCTAGTGGGCCGTGATGACCAAGTGACATGACCGGGTCGATCGGATTAGTGGTTGAAAGGACACGACCTAAACCATCACATTCTTCCTAATTCTAAAGCCTTAAGTCAGATCAGCTAATGGACACATCTTCTGTACGGGAGAGGTTTAGACAAAATATTCCCTTCAAAACCCCAAGCCACCCCTCCCCCCATCGTGTCCTCGACTTTATGTTTGAAACCCAGCACCTTCAGCTAGAATGCCCCACGGCCCCCGGTATACGAATGACTTCAACCTCAGTAAGACCTCAGATGCTCCAGCCATTGAATGCATAACCACCATCATGCCTTCTCAGCGAGTAGAGGAAGAGGCAGATTAAGGCACCGGACGGAGTGAAGACTCCTTTGCTCCGGCCACGGGGTTTCTGGCCTCCCATGTACTGCCCCAACTGTGTGACTGTCGTAAAGAGACTATCCCCTGCTGCCAGACGAGCCACTCGCCTCGCTGGGGATCCACAGCCACGGCATTCTATTCCCCTCCTTTCTCTACTTTCTTGACGAAGCTGCGCCCCTGCCTCAAGGAATCTTCCCCCTAATGCCTGGCTTCTATCCTTTCTCCTATGACGACTAGGTCGGCAAGCAGTTACGCCCCCACGACCTTGTCGAGAAGGGCGAGGAGGTGTCACGAACACAGTTTCCTTTCGAGAGGGTGGTCGGACTGGCAGCTAACTCCCCCCATCTCTGCAATCTCCTTCAGCCTACATTGATAAGTTTTCAAAGCGAGCGGTCTAGGGCCATATCCTCATTGTACTTATATAGAAGGCCCCGAGGAATCTCCAAGTCTTTATGTGCCTGTTCAATCGACGTACCACCGCACGCCACCTCAAAGGCCGCCCAAGCGCTGCACGTGATCTGTCTTGCTGCGTAAGGCCATCTTTCTGCAGATATGGCTAGATGTAAATTCGTGGCAAGAACTTCCTTGTATTTTTCGAACTTGGGAACCTTGAAATCGGCAGTAACTCGGATGTGAACCAAACATAGATTGGCAAATACAATGCCATGGCTAATGGGTTCCTTCAATACCGCGCCGAGTGCATGGATCTTGTCGCCCTGGATGGTTGGTTCCAGACAGTCCGTGTACAACCAGCATCCGAAAGGGGGTGATAGTGGCATAGTCCCTCGGGACGGAAAGGCCCGATCTCGATCCTGCCTCGACCTAGTCCCGAGGTGTTCTCGGCCACGCCTGGGAGCCGGTGGGAGCCAAGAGGGTATTCCATGCCGGGTGTGAATCTGGATGCGAGGTCCTCTGATGTGCTAGAGCCCGCCCGGGTGACCGGCCATGGTAGCCAATGCTGCTTCAGTGATGATCTTAACATTTTGTTAATTTGTCTCTTCATCCGCCCCATTTCAGTCTCATTTCCGCCTTATCTCATGTCAGCTTGTTCCAATTCTCCATGGCTTGTTCCATGCTTTTGTCTTGGATCGGTGTGGTACCAACAATTTCTCTCTTCCCTGGTATATGTTTTTTTTATTAGTTTATGCCTCTTGCTATTATTTTTTTGCTTTCATCTTGGGGAATATGTATTTAGCTATACTATAAGAATGATGAATGATGCAAATGCCATGACACATTGAGTCACTAAAGTTCAAAATAATGTTTATCGAGCCTAAAGAGGTATGTGAATCTTGACGAGACGCTCCTCTGCGGGGCGGATCAGCTCTTCACCATATCAGACAACGCCTCTAAGCAGTTGTTCTAAGAACTGACCTCTCTTGGCGTCTTTACTCGCGATCCACCATGCCTTCGCCGCTACGAGCCTTTCGGGAATGCTGCCTCGCGCGGCTGGCCATGTTAGCTTGAGAATATCTGTCCTTCCAACCTTTGTCAGAAGTACCGGGGCAGATCAGAGTTTTAGCCTTCTGTCCATGATGTCTTGGCACCTCCGCTCCAACTTTCTGTGGTCTTTTTTTACTTCCTCGAGTTGACCTTGCTTCTGGCCGATTCCTCTGGGCCTCGACTGCTGGGCTAACAACCCGATCAGCTTGGTTTTGTATGTTCCTTGATAGTTGGGCCGTTTTTAAGTTCTTCCTAGAGTGTCCTTTCCTTTGTGTCTGTGGTTTCTTCTTCTCTTAGCCCTAACCTAGAGATGGCTACTTTCTCGTCGTTCTTTTTCACTACTAGTTGATGGCGTTAAAACTTTACTTGAATATCTTTCTGATCATGACTTTTTAGACAACGGCCCATTTAAAGCGGCCTTCCTTTTAGAGCTTTCTGTTAAATTCCATCTCGGCGTCGTTCTGTCGGGCCTCTTC